>JASSUY010020762.1:0-101552 GCA_032466535.1 Forpus xanthops
GTGGTCCACCTATCAAATTGATGACTCTCCAACTTAGAGACAAGGATGTCATGTGAGACAGTGTCAAATGCTTTGCATAAGTCCTGATAGATGACATCAACTGCTCTACCCCTGTTCATCAGTTCCGTAGCCCCATCATAGAAGGCCACCAAATAGGTCAGGCATGATTTCCCCTTAGTGAAGCCATGCTCGCTGTCACCAAGTACCTTGTTGTTTTTCATGCTCCTTAGCATGCCTTCCAGGAGAATGCACTCCAAGATTATACCAGGCACAGAGGTGAGGCTGACTGGTCTGTAGTTCCCGGGCTCATCCATTTTCCCCTTCTTGAAAATGGGGGTTATATGTCCCTTTTTCCAGTCATTGGAAACTTCACCTGACTTCCACAATTTTTCAGATATGATGGGCAGTGGCTTAGCAGCTTCATCTGCCAGCTCCTTCAGGACCTGAGGATGGATTTCATCGGGTCCCATGGACTTGTATACGTTCAGGTGCCTAAGGTGGTCTTGAAGTATATCCTCTCCTACAGCGAGCCCAGAGTCTTCATTCTTGCTGTCCCTGCGTTTGCCTTCCAAGACTTGGGTGATATGGTCAGAGCATTTATGTTTTGTTGTAAGGTGTTACAAATCATTTAGAGGCTCTATGGCATTGAATTTCCAGATTCCACTTGGATTTTTTGAATGTGAGGAGACAGCATTAGTTGATCAGTATGACGAGTTGACAGTAACTTATAAATCTGTGTGAGGTGCCAAAGCAGTACTTTGGACTATATTGAGGATTGGACTTAATTACACAGCAGTACACTCCCAGATCCCAACTATGGACAGTTCTGCAGTGGCGTTGGCCACTCCCAGGCAGGGATACTCTGTTCTGCAGTGGGTAAGGCTCTCCTGGCCCCAGCTAGGACCGGACCTATCATGATAAACTCTATAAATTGGTGTGGAAGATGAGGTGCAGGGTCACTCTGCCAAGACCTGTGCTTGGAGAGGAGTGCAGGTGTACCACAGTATCAACTGTCTGGCTTTTCTGGGCACTGACAGACCTACCATGCTACATCTCTCACCCTGATTCAGGCCAAGCACCTTTCTGGGGAATCTTCCTTAGAAGAAGAGTGGTGGAGGAGTTCCTGCAGCACTTCCAGCATCTCCTCTTTCCCTGGGCTGTCACCAAAGGGAAGTGAGGAAAGGCTTTATTTTGTGCTTGGTGCAAGGATGCTGCCGAAGCACTGCTGACAGCTGAGCTGGTGCCACCTCCTAAGCTTTTATGGGGTCTTCTTTCAGATGTGGAAATGGGTGAGATATTTGGGTTTATCAGTTGGGTCCCATCCTGAATGCAGAGGAGCATAAGTACTGATGCCTTATCTGCTAGGTCATGAGGAGGAGGTTCAGTGCAGTGGAAATTACTGGCAGCTCTGCCTTATTAATGCTCAGATGACATTTTGTGCTCCTTCCAGTGGAGGGTACAGTTCCTTCTTGGAGAGAAACAATTTATCCTGCTTGGGAAAAATGTAAATAATTAAAAATTTCCATCCTACTGTCCAAAACCAGCATCATTTTATACTTATGTTTTGTTACATTACAATTATAATTGCTATTCTGGAATGTTATTGGAAAAGTTATTGTTCCTTCTAAAATGCTAAGTTAGTTTAATGACTAAAAAGTTAATAAGAGTCCTGTTGTTCTCGTTATTCATTTATTATTCGATTACTTTACAAAATTGGATCTGAAAACATAACATGCATTTTAATGGAATAGCAAACACTACAATTAAGTTTTAAAGAGTAGATTGTTTTGAAATTCCTGTGGAGGATATTGAAACTGAATTAAAAATATTAAAAATGGCATCTGAAAATGAAAAATAGCATTAGACTGAAAACAAAGCAAAACAAAACAAAAAAAAAGTAATGAAAGTAAGTTAATGACATTGTTGATAGTACATGGGCAGAGAAACATTAACCTTCTCATCACTGCAGCTGAAAATGTTCACAGTCCCCTTGTTCCCGAGGAGCTGACCTGCCTCTCTTAGCTGTCTAACTCACTTCTTGCACATGGTTATCCACTTCAGGACTCTGCAGAATTGAACCAGCCCAGGTATGGTTCAGATCTCACATGGCTGTAAAACTGAAGCAACTTCCTGTCACTGGAGCTGCTCTAGTGAAGAACTGGGTTTAGTGCATGTAATCATTAAGTCAAAATTTAATGCACTTTACGGTTATTTGCCTTTCTTTAAAGTGTGCCATGAATTTCCATTTAAATGGATCCAATTCTCTGTACAGGTGGAATTTTGTTGTATTGCTAGTCTGTAAGAAGTAAAAGAAAATAAACATATTTCTGTGATGGAGTCAGTTCCTTTTCCCTCAAGTGACTGGGAACCAGTCAAGATCCTGCTGTAAACAACTTGCTGCCTTACATCTTGTACAAGACTATGTCCTGCTGGGCTCCATCAGCCACTATATATTTTGCAGTTGAAACCTCTGTCATTTCGGTAATCAAAGCAGCAAACGGCAATAACATGCCTGATGTGGGGAACATAGCACTCAGTTTTAATAAGCTGAAATCTCCCCTATGCATCTGAGCAAATAATTTCAGAAAACTAATTTGTTAAGATTCATATCTCTCTCTTAGGAATTTTTGTGAAAAGTGATCTTTCCATCATTTGAAATTATTTGTCGAGCTTCTTCATGAAACTGTCTACTTAATAGGCAGTTTGCAAAAAATGAATGGTCCATATTTGATAGTGAAATGCAGCATGCAGTCACTGTCAGTTAATTCTGTAAGTTAGGTTGGTAGAAGGGATACAAAATCCACAAAAGAAAGAATGGCTTTTGAACCATGAATTTTAGCTGTCAGTCCATGCCCCTTGTTTGCCAGCAGCATGTTCCAATTTAATACTTGGTTTTCATAGTATTCAGGAAAGGAGAAAAAAGAAGGCAGCATTATTAGAAACCCAATGCAACACATAGATAGCTGGGAAAATATCTGAAATTAAATTTGACTTGGGATTCAAATATGAACATTTTTCTGAGCCCATTGGCATAACAGGATTTCTAAAACTTTACAAGGTAGTTGAAATTAATGGAACTAAACTCACTAATGAGCATGTTCTTGGCTTTATATTCTTTAAGTATTTGCATTGAAGGGTGTGATGATTTCTTTCTATTTGTGATTATGTTTATTGAGTCTTTTAGTATTAATGGAAATTCATAGTCACAAAAGGGACTACCCAGATTTGCATGTGTATAAGTTTGCAAGTCCTTTATATTCCAAATGCACTGCTTTTACAACTACAATGCCTTTTACTAATGTTTTATTTTCCTTCAAAAATTACTGTCATGTGAATGAATACAAAATTCCTTCTAAGCTAAATTTTAATGTGATTATGTCCATGTCTGGCTAAAAGCTACTTTGTCACTCATAATATGGTTATTCTTTATTGTTCCATGCTCTGGTGGCAGCTGAGTAATTACATGCTAAAAAATATGGCCCTATCTTCTGTAGAAGCCACCAGCACTGTAACATTGTCTACATGAACAAAACCTTTCCATTGGCTCACTGGTATTTCATTCTGCCAGCATATGGGTGTATAAAGTTAGACATCTTCCAGTAGGGCAGGAGATAAAGAATCCCAAGGAAAAAAGGACAAGTAACTCAAGAGAAAATCTTGGTTTGTATCTCATTATAACTTCTTTATTACAAGGATGCCTTGCGCAGTGATTTATTAAAAACCATTGCCAGCTAATAAATTTGCAATAGCATACAATATTGTGACAGAACTAGCTATAAATAGGGTAGGTAGATTTTTTTTGTTCAAAATTCTGAGCCTAATCCAAAGTTAAAACATAATTTATCCATTCTCTCTACAGCTGTTTTTGCATACTTCTGGTAAGCTACACGAAAAATGTGCCATTCTCTGACCTTTAGCTGCTTTCCCCTGGTATTTCCTCTTGTCTCTTGGTGAAAATGGAGGTTAATGTTTTGCAGTCTGTGTTCAGAAGGACAACTTGCTTCTAGTTCCTCTTAGCCCACCCTCCTTTCTCCCCTATTAAAAGGACTTGGTGAAATAATGATCCAAATGAACCCATGCTTAAGATATCACTGAAAGATTATAAAAACACACAGAAAGGATGAAGACAAGAGAGGAATTAGAGAAGGGTTTTAAATCATTTTACTCACCCTGGGTGAATCCAGAAATATTACTGTACTGCTAATCAAGGAATAACTTCCATTTTCAGTAGTGTTGAACACAAGTTGCTCTACTTTAATTATGGGACTTAATCTATGACCAGACCAAGGAGACTAGGATACCCTATCTCAGCGTATGGAGTTCCCTTATGTCCTTTCTGATCAAATGCCCAGATGCCTAGATAATTAATTCTGTGGTTTTCTTACAAAAACAATGTCACAAAAATCCCACAATCCCCTGCTGCCGCAGAGGAAGAAATGGCTTCAAATTATTCAACTCTGTTTTCATTAGCTCTTCATCAGCTGGTTGCTGAAACTCTATGAAACAGTTGTCAAAATGGTAATAAATAACTGCACTTGTAAAACCCTCTTTCCTCAGCTCTTTGTCCATACCACTAGGAGAACAGAGTATGACAACAATACAGGTTGTACTGCCTTGCACAATGGCAACAGATGTGTATAGCATACAACCCTCGCTGCCTAAAAATAGTCTGGCCTGGTGAACAAAAATAAACTTTCCATTGCTCTGAGATCCCCAAGTGCCATCTGAAGGACACAGAGCTGTTGCCTGGATTCCCTTCCTAGTGCAGTTTTCTACCTGCTGACAGCATTTGCTCAGGATAGTGTTATTCAGCTTTGTACAAACTTATTCAGACTTATGCAGACCCCTCTCAGTTATCACAGACCAAGTATTTTCCTTAGAAATATTCTTTCCCCTTGGTGCTTTCAAAAAACACTGGATTTGGGCATGTTAAAACCTTTCTTTAGTAGGGATGTCTGCCTGATCCTCAGCCTGACACACCTGCAAACCATTTCCCAGACCAAAACACTCAGTTTCACTGTGTCCATACTGCAGAATGCTTTCTGATGCTGCAAGCCTAAGCTGCACAGAACTTCATATCAACTGCAGCTCCCTTCATCCCGAATCCTTCCCGAAATTTTAGCATCACCACAAGCTCAGCTTCTTCTTTCAAGCTACTCTTTGGTCTGGGGGTTCAAACCAAGAGCAAACTTGTTGCAGCAGTCAATAAAGCAGCTGAGTGCTGTCAGAAGTCCCTCCATATTTTCAGAATAACTTTTGTATCACAGTTTAAATAAACTCCCTGGAGGAATTGGGTCTCCGCCAGTCTCACCCTCATCTTGACAAGAAATAGAAGAGAGCATTTTCTCCCACTCACACTCTCTCATACACACATTGTAGTTTCTATCATATTACTCAGTCCCTGATGAGACCGTTTTCCCATGTTGTACAGCAGGTCTGCTTTCATCCAACAAACAACAGGGAAGGGTATAAGCAGTATAAACACACTCTATTAATCAAATGTCTGAAATTGAAGCAAAACATCACTTAGCTCCAAACAACACACTATGATTCAAGAAATCGCCAGCCCAGACTTGAACAAGAGTATGCTTTTAAAGCAAACTGAAGGCAGCATAAACTCTGTTTTGCTGTAAGACATACCCTGGTCAGGAAGGCACTAAGCCAGATTTGCTCCATCTTACCTTAGCACTGAAGACAGTTCTTGCTCAGACAAACCAGCGAACCTGGACAACAACTGTTCCCTTTATCTGCAAACCAAATGATTTAGCCTTTTGCCACTGAAAAAGTTAAAAATCCAGTGCAGACCTCTTTTTGATCCAGGTAATGTCTTTGAGAACTCTCAGCAACAACAATGGAGGCAAAAAATTTCCAGTTCATTGTTTGAATATCTCTTGCACATGAGTGAAATTTGCTGCAGGGACTGATGTTTACTCTCCCTTAGGTATAAATTTAGAGAAAGTTTGATTAGCAAAGGAATCACATGAGACAGTATGTAAAGACTTACCAAGAGAGACTGATACACAGAAACGATACCTAAGATAAAAAACAAGTCTTTGCCTTTGTGGTGGTTTAACCTAGCTAGTAAGTAGACCCCCTGCAGCCACTCGCTCAGTCCTCTCACACTGGGATAGGGGTGCGAAATGGAAGCGTAAAAGTGAGAAAACTCATAGACTGAGATAAAGACAGTTTAATAGGTAAAGCAAAAACTGCACACACAACCAAAGCAAAACAAGGAATTTGTTCACTATTTCCTATTGCCAGGCAGGTTCAGCCATCTTCAGGACAGCAGGACTCCATCATGCATAACAGTTGCTTGGGAAGACAAATACCACCAGTCTGACACCCCTCTTTCCCCCTTTCTTCTCCCTTCAGGGCTATACACTGAGCATGACACCATATGGTATGGGATATCCCTGTGGTCAGTTATGTCAGCTGTAGGCATATGCTCTCACAACTTCCTATGCACTCCCAACCTACTCACTGGCAGGGTGGTGTGAGGAGCAGAGAAGGTCTTGACTCTGTGGCATCCCAAATCAGCAATAACAAAACATCTCTCTATTATCAGCATTGTTTTCAGAGCAAATCAAAAATATAGCCTTCTACTAGCTACTATAACAAATTGACTCTACCCCAGCCAAAACCAGCACTTTTTAGACTTATAGAAACTAAAACAACATTTGGCTTTTGCCTGTAATATAATTACTATTTTTCATAAATTGAGTCAAAGTGTTTAGTTTTATGTAAATAAATGTGAAGGAACTGGTAGTCCCAGTTCTATAGAATTTGAAGAAAAATAATTACTAATCCCCCTACTTTCTTTGCAGAAAAGTAGGTAGCTTTGAAACATGGTAGATTATTGGCCACATGGACTTAAAATGGCTGGAGAAGTGCAGCTGTTGAGCAGTCAAATAGCTTCATTTCCAGTCAGCCCTGGAATACTGTTTTGTGTTACAAGTCATATGTACAATACACAGGTTGTCTTGTTCATGCTTACAGGTTTTGTAAGCTGTAGTGGTGAATCTATGATGATGGCAAATGGTAAGAAGAGTTATGAACACTATCTATTAAACAACTATACAGCTGGGATGATTGGAAAGAGTTGAGCTGGCCTGCTATTGTTTCTTTGTTAAGATACCATGAAATAGGCTGTTGAGGCATACTTTGCTGGGAGGGGATCTTGGATCTTTGAGAGATGACTTAAATATCCAGAAGTATATAATGGGACCTGAATATTTTCCATTTTGACGGATTAGTATTAATTTCTATGATTTTGCTATAATGTTTTTTATGCTATTCTTAAGTAGAAGTGGGTTTGCCTCAACTGCTGTTTGCTGACAGTAACCGTAGCTGGAGGTGGCCCTGAATCAGTGTCTGGGTGAGGATCTTAAAAAAGTGCATATTGAAAGTCAGAGAAACTTGACATGTGAAGAATATAAGGATCAGCCAGTGAACCTTTCAAAATGCACAGATATCAGTCAACATATTACATTCTTTGTCCCTGAGGTTCTTGTTCTTCATAGTCACCAGAGCAGACAGGTGTCCATTCTCAACAGAGATATGACAAGCTGCTTTTAAGCATTATTATTTTTGGCTGTATAGAGCCCAATTAATTAATTGGCAGGTTTTTATGGTAATTCAGCTAACAGTCTGTATTTCAATCACACAACCATCCCTGATGATTAAGAAACAGCTGCTTTCTACTGAAGTAGAGAAGAGTTGGAATGAATTACCTTTTCCTTTCTTAACACAGCTAATGGATTTGAATGAATAATGGTGCATTTCTTTCCTCTGGAATATGTTATTACCCAACTTACTAGTTTTTACTTATTCAGCATTTCCATAGTAAGAGAGGTTGGAGACATCACTAGAGCATTTCATATAATAATCCTCCCAGGTGGGAGTCAGTTATATGATCTTTTAAATTACTGATGCTACTCAACTGCATACATTTCTGTTTACACTAGCACTAAAATTGACCCCATCTTCCTCAGCAGATAAGGGAAGGACAAGAATCATAGAATCACAGAATCGTTTGGGTTGGGAGGGACCTTAAAGATCATCTCATTCCAACCCCTCGTATGGGCAGGGAAACCTTCCACTAGACCAGGTTGCTCAAAAAGAAGTTTTTACCTGTGGGTCCTTAGGTGAATGCCTGCTCTAAAGAGCACTGACATCACTAGAAAACTCCTGTTGGCCTTAGCAGGTTTTGGGAACATCTTGGATGACAGAAATACAGAGGCCACACATTACATTGTGTCTTGGGATCTGATTGACTTAGAGACCATATCTTTTCTCTCTACATAGAAGTTTCCAAAATGGACCACTATACATCTGTTTTGAACTTTCTCTTTCAAAATACAACTTTTGAGTCTGAAGTCCTGATCCTGTGAGGGGATTTACTAATGATATCTTCTCCATCTGCAGAAATTTCTGATTTGGAAATCATATAGAAAGATGGACCCAAAGCAATGAATTTTGTTGGTTGTGTCCTGCCAAAGGAGATAGGATAAGACATCTCCAGAGCGTCTGAGGACAAGATTCCTCTCTCCAAGTGCTCTTTCTTGGGTGTGTTTCAGTTAAGGTGAGACCTATTTAAATATTAATGAAGAATAACACCTAGCTACAAATTCCAAGGTCAAGATTTTAAAATTCTTGCAAAAGCAAGAAGGTATTTTAAACTAAAATCAGTGGAGAGACAATTAGATACAAGGAGCTGCCTCACACCTCATACTGTAGGGATAAAAAGTACATTTTAAATACATTGATTCTTTTCAGTGCATCCGCCTTCCTGCCTTCCCTTAGATAGCTTGTTTTACATTATTAGGCTCAACAACCAGAACTTGTAGCACTCACTAATGACGTTTCAGGAAACATTACATTAAATAGAGCAAAGCAGCATGGTTGTGCAATTCACTTGATTGAGTGCACAAGGATAGGAAGCCATGCCAACCCCCCTCCCCCTCCATCAGTCTGAAACCCACAGAGCAGACAGAACTCCTCTTCATGCAACGTCTCCAGATTCCCAGGCCTGGTTGAAAGCCGCCTTCTGATTTATGAATAATGAGCCTGCTGGTGATTTCTAAGAAGCAAGCTCCCAAACAGAAGTGCTTATGGGCACTGCACTGTATCATATAAGCTAGACAACACCTCGGCAGACTCTCAAAGGGTGCTTTCATTGGGATGAGAAACTATATGGTGATTGAGTGCTCTTCTGTCACTGTCTTCCCTCACTTTGCACAGCATTTAACCTTCAGATACTGTTAAATTTAGTTTAAGTTTTTGTTTTTAAGAACTTGTCTGCAATCACAGCACAGAAATGTATGATGCCTAGTGGTGAAGGTGCCACTGAGACTGATTGATGCAAAAGTCAGGTTTTGAGAAGGGGAGGAGGGGAGAGCAGATTCCTTCATTTGTGCTTTAAAGAAACAAAAACAGGACAAGAAAGTTGAGTGGAAGCTGAGAGGTTGAATGCAAGCTCTGCCAAGATTTGAAAAGTTACAAGCTAATGCTGGTATTGCATGTTTTCTTAGTGATTGAGGAGTCAATCAGTTTTGTATGTGGAGCTCCCAACACAGAGATAGTGTAAGTTAAGGGTCTCATAAAGTCAGGGTAGTGATTAAAAAAAGTATTTGCTATCAGTATTTCAACTGAAGATGTAAAGGAAAGAAGGTCCTAACGCATATCCTTCTTTGTTAAAACTGATAACTCCAGAGAAGTCTGTCCAAGTTCTGCTTATTACAAGCTGATATTAGTTTCTGAGTACAAGACTGAGATTTGGGTGCAGGTCTACTACCTAGCTGCATCCTGCACTTGTATACATGTGTGCATCTTTAACAAACCTGCTGGGACACAGAGTCTTAGACCTTGCTCCTGCAAAGTCTGTTTGTCTCAATGGGTTTTTGCACTTGTACCGGCTTGGAAGTTAAAGTAGCTCTCACAAAATCTTGTTCATCCAAAAGGAAACAAAAGACTCAAGGTAAAATAATCATGAGCCTGACTCTTAATGTGAAGTATGTTTAGACCAAAACCTACTTCTTGAAAGCAATTGAAACTTTGTCCAGATCTTGAGTAAGACTTGAAGTATGGTTTAGCTCTATCTTTTAGAAGTAGCAAGTATAAAATGTAACAGGAAACTACAAATGGGACTGCTGTTATCCTTATGAAAAAGAGAAAAAAAAAAAAAAAGAAAATGAATCCCCAGGATTTTGGAAAAGGGAACATCTGTGAAGTAGGGAGATAAAAAGTTACTTTCAGAAAAGACATCCAGAAACTCATTTCTTCTTGGAGGCCTTCAGGGCTGTGCCTAGCCTCCCGTGACCACTCCAGGAATTCACTGTTGCTGTAACCAACTTACTGTGGCCAGTTTGGAGGAAGAGAAATTGCTCTCATTTCCTTTCCTACTTTATTCTGGTGGGGCTGTAGCTCTGTTGTCTGCATGCTTTCTAAGTGTGAGACATTGCGCACTGAAGCTGTGACTCACATTTCCACAGGGTCACCGAAAGTGTCCTGCTAGGTTGGCTTAATGGTAATGGCTTTGTCTTTGGCCTTGGGAACAGAAGGGCAAACAAAATTAAGACAAAGAAAATTCTTTCCCTCTTCTCATGGCCCACGAGGTCAGATGACTCTGAATGCACATGTACCTCACAGGGTATCACTGCTCAGAGACAACCAGGTGGCTCTGGCAAAGCTGAGATGTCTCAGTTTGGATATATACCCCATGGAGATGTTAGCTGATGACCAGGATTGCTAGATTCCAACAGCAGAAGTATGGTGCAGGCTGTCACCCTCTACCTGCACTATACAGCTCAGAGCAGGACCTGACCTGAGCAGCATATGCAGCTATTTCAGATATCTGTGCAGGGCACTGTATTTCTTGGGGCAGTGTAGTGTGCTGTCCCCAGCCATGCTTGTCTACTAGAGTGGCTAACTTCAGCTGTCAAAGCAGCTGACTTTTATGCCAGACCTGGGGGACAGTTCTGGCAGTTTGTGCTGCTAATGGATAATCAGGATTGCCTTTCGGTATGCTTTATGTCTCTGCCCATGGCAGAGGGGTTGGAGCTAGGTGATCTTTAAGGTTTCTTCCAACCCAAGCCATTCTATGGTTCTGTGGTTCTATGATTCATAAGCTGGTCTGGAGGCAATGTTTTTCTTCAAATTATTTTTTTTAAAATGAATTGTTTGTAGTTCAGATGAAGTTGTTCCTCCTCCAGGCTATATATCAGTGCCTCACTATGCACCAGTTACTCCCTTAATTTACAAGCTGCGGTAGTCATTGTGTGTTGCTATGTTTTTCATTTATTTATCTGGGAAAGATCCACTCAGAGTCAGTGTCTTTCCTCCCTCGCTTCTTACCAAGATCCTGCTTTTTGTACAGATGACTGGAGTATAAAGCAGCCAAAGTGACGTACCCACTTTTTTGGAGCACTTGCCTTCCATCAAAAGTTCACCTAGAAGAGGGTCCAAAGGAGTCATGTGAAATACCATGCTGCTGAACACCCTTGTGCAGTTAGTACTTTTGCAAAGGAGCACTCAGTATTTAAGTTCATGTTGGCTGATCTGAGTTAACCCTGTGGTTTCTACAGGGTTTGATAGTTTCCATCTAACAGGCTTTTAATTTCTTACCTCCATTTATACTGATCAGATAGAAGTATTTTAATGTCATATTTAACACTGCTTCTCACAGTCATGTCATAAAATGGGCATCATTTCTAATGAAGACTTACTACTGTTTGTTCTAAGGTCAAACTCAGGTTTCAAGCAGCTCTGCGAAATCTATGGTGTTTACTGTTGCTGCTAACCCAAACCCTGACTCCTTCTAAACCTTCCACTGCCTGATTGATTCTGGCAGGTTTTTAAGTCGTTAGGGGGGGTTATTTGCGCCCAAGAAAAGCAGCATTTCTGCTTGGAGGGGGTGACCCATACCAGGACTCCTTATTCTCATTCCAATAACACAATATGCCCTTTGATGTGCACTTACTCGGCAGTGCACGAGGTAAAGCTGGCTGACCTCTTGTTTTGTGCACAGGTAATTTATGCACTGCCTCTGGGAGCACACAAATGACAGGACTTACATGTGTGAACCCCATTTGTGCACAAAATCAAGTGCAAATTTAGAGCAGATGGGGTTTTGACTCATAAGTGATAGAATTTACGGCCAAGATTTAAACAAAAAGAAAAAACAAGCCCGAAGTTAGTTTTCCAAATAAGTTCTTAGGTGCCCAAGGACCTGATTTGCAAAAGTGAGGAGCAACTTACAGCTCCACTGAAATTAAACAGGATATACACAGGGTGTATACATATATATGTATATACTGAATATATACAGGATGTATAGGTGGTGCTTAGTAGCTCTTGAAAAGCAGGCTGGATGCTAGTTATGTGCCCAACTCGATGGCTTTCTTTAAACGTAGATGACCAAGCTGCCTTCTAATACAAACCATTTAGTTTGATATTAGGAAAAATGCCTTGACTGAATGGGTTGTCAATCATTGGAACAGGCTGCCCAGGGATGTATCTTAATGACCATCCCTGGAGGTATTCAAAAGACATATAGACGTGGTGCTTAGCGACATGGTTTAGTAGTGGATTTGACAGTGCTATATTAACAGTCGGACTTGACGATCTTAAAGGTCTTTTCCAACTTAAATGATTCTATGATTATCTGATCAGTGAGCTGATGCTGCTTACGTGAGAGGAGGGATCAGCTGTGGAGTGAGGTGAGCACAGATACCCAAACAGAAGAGTGGGGAGCCAGAGGAGCAAAGGTGGAGGCAACTGGAGGAAGGGACTATCGCAAGCATTGTTCTCCACCTGAAAAGACTGTTATATGTGATAAGTTAGGCTTCATGGAACAGGGCTGCACATTTCCACTGTAATTTTAGCCTGTGCAGAGACTGGTTTCTGCTGGACTCCCCTTGACTGAGTGCTTGTTGGTGTGAGTACAATCCTCTTCACAGCCACAAAACAATTCTGAACTGCGCATATGTATGCATGCAGGTATATATACACATATGTAATCAAACCCTTTCTACTTTTAAAATCAGAAAGGCAGACTGATCAGTCTTAAACGCTGTGGTTGCCCCACTCTATGTCTGTTTCATGTTATATCCCCTTGTCAAGCACTTGGCCAACCTTTGATGCATGCCACTGCTGATGACAGGGTGCGGTCGTAAAGGCAGCATAGCAGTAGTGGTAAGAGACGTTAACCACTCTTAATTGGTGCGGCTCTTCAGGTAGAATGGTTCTTCAAAGAAGGTTGAACCTTCTTTGTGATTTCCTTCAAATTAATGGATGTCTGTCTCTGTAAGCGTTGGAAACAAGATTGTTATATCGTAAGCAACACATGTACATAGGGTGTATTCCCAAAGCCAGTGTCTAAAAAGCATGAAGAGTTTTAACCTCTCCACTCTTACTCATTACCTTCTGATTCCTTCTTTCTCTACTCGATCTGTCCACAACTGAGCAGGGTGCTCTGCTGCTGGCTTTCTTTTCTGGGTTCTTGCATCATTAGCTGTCCTCCAGAACCTGATCACAAGCAGTGATGCCAGCTGACCGGGAAAGCTTTGTGACTTATTCCTCCTACATAGTTTATGACTTCTCTCAAGCCTGGGGAAATGTTTCTTGGGAGAGATAGCTCCAAGACATGCTGGATGTCTGCCCACTGAAGGAGCCTTGCCACGGTTATTGATGATACTTTATTTTTAAAGATCCATCATAAGGCTGGAACAAGGCAGTCCTGCTTGTACTGCTGAGTCAAGAACGTTTGGCATGTATGTAGTTAAACTGGTACATAATAGAGACTTCAGAACTGAATGTTATGTGAACAGTAATGCTTGGTATATCTAAAGGTTGTTTTTTAATTTAAGCTCCTGCCCATCGGTCATTTTTTTGACCATGGCCTCTCTCTATCAATAACTGAGAAGATTTTATGCTATTTTGGAAATAAACCATGCACCGAAAACCCAAGCAGGCTTCTTTTTGCAGGACGCAATGCGGTTCTCTGTTGCAGTAAGCACCCCCAGATGTGAGTAAAGAGTTTGGAAGGTTATGAATATTGTACAAATTGCTAAGGAAAAAAACAGGGTTTTGTAAGTCCAAAGACATAAGGCTATTTAAAAACCCCAGTCTGAAGGATTCATAGCCATGAAGTTCAAGGCATAACTATCCGAAGTGCAATCCTGTTATCTTTGCCGCTCCCTCCCTTTGTGCTTAACACCAATTTGTTGTATCTTGCATGAAATTATATCAAGTGCTTTGGGCCAAGGCTATGTCTTCCTATGAACTGCTTCAGAAGAAATTTTTTGTTTAACAAAAGAACTACTGGCCCTCATATCACTACTATGAACACCTGTTGTGGTTTAACATCAGCTGGCAACTGAACACCAGGAATTCGTTCACCACTTCCCATTGACAGGCAGGTTTAGCCATCTCCGTCACATGTAACAGTTATGTGGGAGGGCAAACATCATCACCCTGATTTACCCCTTTCCTTCTTCTCCCCCAAGCTCTGTATGATGATCAAGGCACCATATGGTCTGGAATATCCCTGTGGTCAGCAGGGGTCAGCTGTCCTGGCTCTGTCCCATCCCAACTTCTTGTGTACACCCAGCATGCTCACTGTTGGGGTGGTGCGAGGAGCAGAAAAGGCCTTGACTGTGTAAGCACCATTCAGCGATAACGAAAACATCTCTGTATTATTAACATTGTTTTCAGCCCACATCCAAAGCATAGCCTTCTCCTAGTGACTATGAAGAAAATTAAGTCTACCGCAGCCAAACCTGGCACCTGCCCTTATTCCATACCATTTATGTCCCATTCAGGTCCTACACTGTCCAATTATTAACTACCATGCCCTTTTCCATCCTTTGCAATGATATGAATATATCATTATTAGTCTACGGAGCACCTCTGTGAAATGCCTGTAAAATGTCCATAAATGTCCACAAAATGTCCACTGAGCTCATGTAGTCCATGACTTTGGGTTGCGTCTGTTCTGGTGGTCATTCAGAACAGGAGAGGTGATATGTTGGATGGAGTTACTGGGCACCAAAGCCAGCTCAATTTGAGTCACTTGCTGCAGTTTCACTGCTTTCTATAAGAGTGTTTCTCCATTGGTTCATATGATTCCTGATATAGTAATTCCTATAACATAAAATCCAAATGATGGGTTCCAAAAATTTAAAGGTATTTCCATTATAATATCCACCCCTGGTCCCTTTGGACCGGAACATGGGGTTTAACATTGCAATGAACTCCAACCCTTGCCCCTGCTCTGGCATGGACTTGTCCACAGACTGCAGTCCCTTAGGGGTGTACCTGCTCCAAGTGGAGGCTTATCTGGAAGCCACAGTCTCTTTAGGGGTATACCTACTGTGGCATAGACTGATCCGCAGCAATGGTTGCTTTGTGGCGCACCCGCTCCAGCATCACCTTCTCAATGGGTCATAATGTTTTCAGGCAGATACCTGTGTGACCTTACCCGCAGCTACAATCCCTCTAAAAGTAAACCTGTTCCGCAATGTCCTTATCCATGGCTGTGGTCTTTCTAGGGGTGTACCTGCTCTGTTGTCATGGTTTAAGCCCAGCCAGTAGCTCAGAACTATGCAGCTGCTCGCTCACTCCCCTCTGCTTCTGCTCTTATCCACAGCCAGAAATACTTCTGCGTGTCCTGCTCCCACACGAACTTATCCACTGGTCACTGTCCCTTTGACTGGAGTCTCTGCTGGAGTTCCAGCCTGTCCAGTACAGTGGCACAGAACACAGCAATGCCATGGCCATCAGCCAGCCCAGGCACATTACCATTGCTGTTACAGAACTATTCTAAGGCACAGGAGAGTAAGATGATCAGCAGTACAGTACTACAGCAAGCAACGAAAGCACAAAGCAGTCACTAATGAGCACTACCCTCTAATACACAGAGGGGCAGGCAAGCACAGGAGCAAGAACAGGTATAAATTCAATTTAGCACATTTCAATCAAAGCTGTTGTTACCTTGAACACTTTGTGCTCCACGGTGGGCGCCGATAAGGCTGAAACATCAGTGTGTTATCAATATTATTCTCACCCCAAATCCAAAACACAGCACAATACTAGCTGCTATGAAGAAAACTTTGCACAGTATTTTGGAAAGAGGAGAGTCACCATAAAGAATGCCCTTCCCAGAACCGATGTTGCCCCTTTCTCCTGAGCACTTGGTTGACTCAGTATTGCTCATGATGCAATTCCCAGTTGTGCTAAGAGGGTGCTTTGCTTTCTCCTTGTCTTGTTTTCCTGCAGCATGGCCACTGTTCACAGCTCCTTACAGCTGTCTCTTGTGTGACTGACACACAGCAAATTGCTATGGAGACAGAAACAGAAAGAAAGGTGAAAGCCTACTGGTGGACTTCCAGGTAATCTCTGTGGATTGGGTGCAGCCATCTGCATAAATCATTCAGGCTCATCTTTAAACAAATAATGTAAAAGTATCTACCTTAATGCCAATACTTGTCACCTGACTGTGGCTGCTCTGGCAGCCATCTGGGAAGAGGAGTCTTGTGTTATGCATTGAGGTGAAGGCAGAGTAACTGGCTCTGCTGACCTCTGCCTCTGTAATCTGGCAAGGATTGGGTCTGAAGGGAAAAAATTAGGCTAAACTTGTTGACCACGTGGGTGTGCTGCTGGCTCAAGGCTATTGTAGAGGGTCAAAGAGCTGTAAATGGCTTCTTGTTCCCCTCCCCTTTCTTCCAGATAATTATCCCCAACAACACTCAGAGATTCTGAAATCAAAAATTGAAATCAGTGGTGTAAAAACATCCTGAAACCTAAATTAAGCTAGATGTAGCTTTTCTTTGCCGTCTGACAGGTGAGCAGCTTCATAGTTGATGCTTTGTGGCTGGTCCTCACAGTTGCAGGAGACAGAGTTAATTTTTGGTTTCTTCATAAAGCTGTTGCTTTCAAGTAGCTAAATCAAGTACTCCAGGAGCCAAAGCTTACAGAGAGCACCAAATGTTAGTGAAACCTATGATGAAATTGCAATACCAGGAAGTCTCACAAAGTCTCAGCCCAGGACAGAGTTTGACTTTAAAACTGGATAAATAACAAAGGTCTACTTTACTTCATCCATATAAAAAAGCTTAATAAAAGTGTGAACTATTTCTGTGCTTTTGTTAGTGACAGAGTCCCATAGCAATTTCCGGGACTGTAAAAACATCCTAATAAATTTCCAGTGTTTCCTCAAGTTGAATGAATCACAGAAACGCTGCTAGCCTGGAATAAGTTTAGCATTCACATCAACTGCTCAATAGAAGAATCAGCTGAATCATGGTGGGGCTAGAAACGGGTTGTAAATCATAGTTACAGGCTACATGGTATGGAGGACCAGCATCACCAACAATAAATTTGCTTCCTGATGGAAGCAAAGACTTCATCCACAATGGAAAATGAATGGGTAAAGCAAAGGAAAGACCTCACCCTCCCACTAGACTCTCAGTGTGAGAGAAGTTTAGGAAAGCCTGGGTGAGACAAGAAATAACCCTAAGGATTGTGCAGGTTGCCCCTCTAATTTAGAAGCAAAACATCAGTGTGTAATGCCACGTACAGGAAGCACAAATCTGGTGAACAGCTCTCCTGTAGGCCTGGCAATTCACCCCAACCACCCATAATACATTTCCCTGTTGGAAGCAGCTGAGCTTGAAAATGCCTACCTTAAGTACTGTGATACAAGACAGGGGGACTAGAGCAAGAGGACCAAACTGGAGCGGTAATTTATCTAACTGCAACTAGTAAGACTATACTGGGATGCCCAGGAGGTCTAATTTTGTTTGCAGTATTTGAGACCAACTTTGGCGGCTCCTCGGGATGGTTGTCCTCTTTGTATTGGTGGTAAGAAGAAGATAAATGCTTTTTGGCAAGAACGTCATGTCTTTTCACTGTTTCCTTTCAGATGCTATAATGACACAGGGTGGACCTTGGGAGAAGTGGTAGTTGAGCCTTTTGCTGTTTCAGCTAAAACAGGACAATTGGGGGACATGAGATTCCTGAGGGTAATGGGAATTGGTGGAGGAAGTCCTTTTGTGGGTAAGAGCAGCCCTTTCCTCAGAGGCCAAAGCAGGAGCATGAGCTACAAGGCAGGAAGCAAAGCCAGTGGTTGCCGGCTTTCCGGAGAGACCTGTCAGGCCCAGGTCAAGGCAGGGAGACCCAGAGGAGGAAATGCAGATGGGTTATTCTACAGGGGATTCCAGCAGGGAAACATAAGAAGGGATCAGAGGCAGGGATCTCAGCTTGTACAGAGGAGGTTACAGTCCCAGGGGGTGGGTGGATGAACAGAGAGCAGAGAACTTGGCATGGCCAAGTCTTTCCAGCAGGAGAGATGTCAGCTTGAGCAGGAGCTCCTGCCTGACCAAGGAGAAAGGCTGCAATAACAGCAGTAAGCACCAAGCCTGCTAAAAAATGTGCTAATCCTGAAGGGCTTTCTGAGAACCAGGGAAAAAAGAAAGCATCCCAGGTATTCCGTGGTGCGAGGGTTTGTCAGTGCAGCCTCTCCTCTTTGCCCATCTCCCATGCACTCCCCACTAGATGCCAGTATAGGAGCACATCACTGCGCGTACGCTCGAGGGGGGAGAAAACGGCGCAGTTGAAGAGTTTTCAAATATACGTGTTTATATGCAGTGTTCTCAGCTCGCACTTAATTCTGAATATACAGCATGCATGGAGTCACCAGTAGTGACTAAAGGCATACGCACAGATAATAATGCTATTAAATTGTTTGGTGCAGCAGGACACAGGGCACCAGGCTGCTGTAGCCTTCAGGAAATCCCCAATGCCCCTGGGCACTGTAAGCCCCAAACGGTCTGGCATGGACACAGCCTGCCTTCACCCAAACTGCAGGAAAGTTGCTGAAATCAACTACATCATATATTAATACTCTCTGATAGAAGAATATTTGTCAGATCATGAGTTTTATCAGAAAACAACAAAGAGTTTCGAATTTGGTAGAGGTAAACTACTGAGCATAAACAGCTTTATCATTTGCTTCTGTACTTTGCTGTAGGTGCATTTGCAGTATAAAGCAGGATGGCACTCGGAATAGAGGATATCTGGTGGACACCTGACCAAGCCTCAGAACTGAGCAGC
Source organism: Forpus xanthops (assembly GCA_032466535.1). Lineage (NCBI taxonomy): Eukaryota > Metazoa > Chordata > Aves > Psittaciformes > Psittacidae > Forpus > Forpus xanthops. Next base: position 19,111 of record JASSUY010020762.1, read on the forward strand.
AGGATCACAAAATACCCACATTTCAGGTACTTTGCAAGCCTTTCTTGAAGAAATCTATCGCTTCATATCCCCTCTGCTCGTTCTCCGCACTGAGTGAATAAAGCAGTAAGCAGGAAAATGCTCTGCTGCAAACCACCATGGGAACAAACAATCTGACAAAGCCCTGATGCATGTCAAATCTGTATGAAAAGAGGTTAAGTCTTTTGCCTTGGTTTCTCTGTTACCTGTGCCAGAATAAATAGAATGTGCTCAACTGAAGAAAACAAATACTTGAAAATAACGAAAAATCAATAGTACCCTTGTTATTCGGTAGCAGGTATACAGGTCTAATCTGACAGACTGTATTGAAAGTGCAAACTGAACGCTCACACACATGTATTAGCAATGTCAAGATGAAATGTTAGCTTAAATCTTATCAGTGCAGTTTATAGGACAGGGAGGAATTACTGAAGTGTATTTTACCTGTAAACCTCTCCCATTTTGGAAAGGGTGTCTCTCAATACAGTGTGCATTTGTGTGTGTCTAAAAGCATTTGGATTTCAGGTACCCTGCTTCATTACTGTGAAGGGTTTAGCATTGCCTCAACCTGTCAGCCTCTCCAGTCAGGAAGAAATACTAACAGCAAGCCTATTTGCATGGAGAAATTTAAAGGAGTCTTTCATTCTTGGCCTGATATCATTATTCCCATGGGCAGAGGACAAAGAAATATACAGCTAAGGAACAATTTCACATAAAAAATATATCCCTTTGTCCAAAAGCCCTGCGATGTGTCATGCTGTTATGGAGTGCGTGCAGGAACTGCCTCTGCCCTTTTGTACAGAGCTGGCCTTTAGGCTCCATGCAGTCTGCAGCCACCGGCCCCACTCATCTGAGTGAACTATGAATTTAAAGAGATTCCCAGCTTTCTTTTTCCAAATGTGTGTATTTCTAGCCCTTTTCTACAGCAAATGGAAATATCTCAGGGAAGCAATGTTTTTTTCTTTTGCTAGAATTAAAAAGGAAAAAAAAACAGAGTGAAATGCAGTCCTCTGTGGTGGCAACATGGGCAAGGAAGAGCATAGCGATACAGGGATGGAGAGAAGTCTTGCTCCAGTAGGTCTGATCTGCCCTCCAGCAGCCCAGGAGGCCTCCAGCAGTGGTCAGTACAACTGCTTAGGGGGGAAGTGCAAGATGAATATACTTTCACTGCTCCACTGTTTAAACTGAGAAAACAGCTTGCAAGACTGCAAATATTAGAGGAGAAATCAGTCCTATTATTTTTGGAGCAGCATCTTTTCTGAAGAGTGCAAGTCATCAGAACAGAATGAACCTAGCGATGAATATTTTCAGCAACAAAAAGAATGACTCACCAGGAGGTTTGGGGGCAGTCACAAGAAGGGACAGGACCTTATTTTTGATAGTGTAGGCTGTGTCTGGCACTCTTCTGGTCACAGCAGAGTCTGGGTTGTCACTTGGGAAGAGGCTGTGTAGTATGGTGCACCAATGGAAACAAAGAGGAAGAGACTTGACCATGTCACCTCCATTTCCAAGATGCTCTTTTGGGTTGTCCAAAATGATTCAGTGGAGCTCAGGTTTTCTCTGTGGGACACAGAGCTGATGAGGGTCTGGGTGCACAGAAGGTGGTGTTGGCAAGGAAAAGAGCAAACCCAGTGTCTTTCTGCCAGGAACCGGTAGGAACATGGAAATGGCTGTAACATCCCTCAACATGGCACAGAACAGCTCTTTCTGTGCCTCTTGTGGGAAGGTGGCCTAGGCACATCAGTGCTCTGATCATACCACAGCCACCACTAGCAAACTTTCAGAGAGCCCTGGTTTACTTCTGAAGGTGCAGATCACAAGCATGCATGTTGCTTAATGGCAGGCACTTCATTTGGGTGGCTAATTTAGGACTGTTGTCTTTAATCAAGGAAGATTTTTTTCCTAAGATTCTCTATTTCATCACATTGAGGATTTAAGCTATACAGATTCTCCCTCTCTTAAGTACTCAGAGAGTGTGAGGAGTGTCACCATCACAGTTAACTCTTCCTACAGATCTCCACCAAAACAGGGGTTCACAGAGTGTGCTTCCACTTTATAAACAGTGCAGGAAAGTTTCTGAACTTCTTGCAATCAGGCTTGTCTGATTTGGAGCCCTTTGGCTTTGTTTTAGTGAAGTTCTGAAAACTTCTATTCTTACTTGTAGCAATTAGTTCCCAGTGGAGAACTGTTTTCAGGGAGTCATCCTGTTTGCAAAGATGACTAGGTTATTGGAGGCTATTGGACTCTCCAGCCTCACTAAGTGGAAACAAAATGTTACCTACCTCAAGGTACCTTTAACTAGCCATTGGTGAATGGAAACACCTCACAGTGAGATGTGAATACCAAAACCACCATATCCATTGCTTTCAGTAATGGACAGTGCTGCCTTTGCCGCTTTTGCCATCCTCTTTGGTGTTTCTTGTCCTCCTGGGGAACACACTCTGCTCTATTGACTCAGTTCTGCAATGCTGTGGTGGGCTAGGCACAGGCTCTCCCTCTAATCCACTCTGGGGAAATGGCATTACTCTTTTTATGTGTGTGTGAACACCCTACTCTGGAATTTTCATAGAATAGAAAATGGGTTAAATCAATTAGAGCAACACAAACTGCAATTGGTTTTGCATGAATCGATAGGCAAAATAAGAATTATCTTCATTCCTACTCCTTATGAACAATAACTGACAACATTACACCCCTTCTTAAATGCTTTTTGATAGGTTAATGGGCCCATTTTGAGAGAATATAATGCAGCAGTTTTGGTTCAAGAGCTGATGTGATGGATTACGTCCCTCTTGATGCTTGGGGTTGGGATACAATGCAGAGAGACTGCCTGGACCCTCTGGTGCCAGAGGGCTTAACACAGTATTGACAGGGCTGTACATATTAAATCCAGATCAACCTTCTGAATGAACACAGGCATATCTGAACTTACACGGCTGGAAATCTCCTTCCACAGTCTTAAAGGAGTTATTTTTAGTAAAGATTGTAGAGGAAAAGAAAGAAAAAACTCATACCCCTACTTAATGCTGAGATATGAGCTGAAGGAAACTCTCCTGTCAGATCTGTTTCATATACGTTACAAGAACAGCAAAACAGAAAAGTTCAGCCCGGCATTATTTTGTTTTCCTCTTTTTTTTTTTTTTTTTTTTTTATAATTTCTTTTAAATTTATGGGATCTGACAAAAACAGTCTGGAGGGTGCCAAGTCCAATGGAGTCCAGAGGTACCCTTCAACATTGGGTGATAGCTGCTGATGAGTTTGGCAGGAATGGTTTCCTGATGCCCTGCAAACGAAAATTAACAAATTCCGTGGCTCTCTTGAAAAAAACAAAGCAGCATCATTTCTCACTTTAAAGGTCCATGCTGGATTACTCTCCCTGGCTCCGCTTGGGTAGCTCTGCTGGGTACTGCTGCATGCACTGACTCTCCTCTTTGGAATGAGCCAGGATCTTCCCAGAGCCAGGTACGAAGCAGTGCAGGGTGGGGTGGGTGATGCTTTCTCCTTCTTGCACAGCTGCCAATTTCCAAAGAAATTAACTTTTTTTTTTCTTTTCCATGAGTTGTAAACTCCTTTTTTTTAAATGCACTGTAATGTTAAAAGCAATTGAAAGCACATAAGTGAGAGAGTGCCTAAGACAGCCTTTCATCTTGCAAGCCCACATGGCACTGAACACGTTTGTCATTTAAGAGACCTGATACCACATCCTACTGTTCCTGGTACAAAGCTTCCCAAACCTGTCAGCAAATTTTTCATTCCTGCCAGGCCCTTTCCTATGTGGCCCTTCATGAACACACTGGGGAGCTTGATGCAAGTCCAGCTTATGTAAAGGGAACCATTTTGAAGGTTCCTCAGTGGGTGTTAAGTGATATTTTGCCATTTCACTGATTCTTCAGGCAATTTGGTTTGCTTGTCTTTTTCTAGTGAAGACATTCCCACTGGAACAAAGTTAATCTCCTAATGACACCCTTCCCTTGATTCAGATAGCCTGAAGTGTTTTGCAGACATGTCCATTTCAGTGACTTTTTTTTATCAAGAGTATGGGTCATGTCTTCCTCAGGGTCCTCTCCTAGGAGTTGATAGAAACAGGTTCAAGACATCAAGAAACTTGGTGCAGGTGAACGTTCGGAATACGGTTATCTCTCACATCTCTGTTCTGTTCCCTCAGTTTTGGGGTAGGTGGCTATCCCATGGCACGTCTTCAAGGTCTTCCTTATATTCCACTCCAGAAGCCCAAATTTCAGAACTTCAGAATTATTTGCAAGACTAAATTGGTGTTTTTCAGTTATGTCTAATGTGTGCAGTTAATAAATATTGAGACTCAAAGTGTGCTAGCACAAACCAGGATGCTATTTATGATTCATTATTTTTTTGTGTTACATACAGAAGTAACTTAGGATAAAATAAAGGTCAATTTCAGGAATGGGAAAACACTGAGACCAGTTATTTCTGGGTTTCAAAAGCAGAGTTGTCAACAATTCCCAATAAAATACATTTTCAGAAGCTGTGAATCTGTTCTCCAGTTAAAACACATATAACAGAGTGCACGACACCCACTCACCACTCATTTCCTTTAATGTGGGCTGTTTGAAACCCTGTTTGCATGGTTGGAATTTCCAGCTTACAAAATCCTGGGGAGTCCATACCAGAGGGAGCCATGCCACTTCTTGCTCTTCAGTGTTTCTGTAAGTAGTTAAAAGTAGGAAATTCTGAAAGTGGTTATGGAAAGTTTAGTTTCAGTTTTATGCAGTTCTTTTCCATCCAGACCTTCTGACATTGACACAAGTGTTTCACTTATCTCTAACCTGTTCCGCTGCTGCTTGTGTTCTCTAAAGTTGCATTTGAAGAAATTAATTACAACACAGATGCCAGTTGTGCGAAGTAGGATAGCTCAAAGGTTAGTCTATCTCACTGACATGAAGGGATTTGAGTCTTCTTTGAAGGATACAGGAAATGGTCCTCTGCAATGGAGAGTCTGTGCTCTTGCTCAGATACAAGAAGGCAGTCTTAAATTGATGTTTGGCTTGAAGAAATAAAATATCCCTTTTTATAGCTGGTAATAGGCAATAATGGCTCTCACTGTGGCTTAATGGTTCAGAGCTGCAAGATACATATGCTTGAGTTTGATGTTGTATTGAATTGTTACTCAAGGTGTGTTAAATGTTGTTGTTTGAGTACTGTATTAAAACAACACTCTCGTTAACATGCCCTCAGATGACTCCTCACCTTGGGGGGTGGGACATGAGGCTATTCTCATGGGTAAAGGCTGCCTTGCTTTCCATGTTAAGTTAGGATCACTTCTGCGGAGTTTTACTTTGTTCCTCCTGTCCCTCCTGCCCTGCAGGATCTTGCAATAGGTCTACTGTGCACTCTTTTATTCTGATTGAAAAAGAAGGTTGTTGCCTGAAATCCTGGCTGATGGCACACTGCTTCTCTTCTGCAGAGTTGTGAAGTTTGCTGACAGATGTTGTCTAACTCATGAGATCTCCGGTGTCTGAGACCTTACAGACCCTCCCAGAGTGTATTTGAACATTGTTGCCCTTTTTCTCTCCTCCCCAGCCTTTTTTCCCCTTCAGTTCTGGCAGCTTTCCTTTGCTGATCCATGTTTTCAAAGATCTCTGGCCATTCTTTTTCCTGCACTCTTCACAGTTGATCCACTTTTTTCTTTAAGTGTAATACACAAGACTCAACATACCACTTCTGGCAAACACTTTCTATGTCTTTTAGGCTACAGTTCTCTTCATATTTCACAGAGTGGGACTTGGACTTTGCTGTGATATGCTGCTCCTTAGTCCCCCAAGTTTGCTAGGTGGCCAGGGTAATTCTTTTAAACCGTACTGCATTTGTTTCCTAGCATGGATTGTACCAAATATGCAATTAAATTATAATAAAAAATGAATAATACCTAACACGCAGTTTAAGTTCTGGTAACCATAAGCTGGCAGGACATGCTTGCTAGAGCTTTGATTTTGTATCTAAAGAAAGCAGGGGTGATAAAGGGCCATTGCTCTGGAGATTTTAGTATTTGTTGAGTTAAACATTGCTGAATAGCCTAGCATCCCCACCCTCATCATGAATGAATCTGAAAGGAATGAGTTTGAAGTCTTGCTCAGGTTGACTATAAACCTTTATTATACGTGGGATGTTCCTTGTGAAGAGGGGGAGGCAGTCACCTCCCAGACGTAATAAGCAGAATTCATCAGCTTACTCACTGCCCCACCGAGCAGGGCGTGATGGGAGTAATTCAGGGTGCCTGGCACCTGCTGGAGCAGGGAGGCTTGCTGGCAAACATAAACCCACAATCCACCTTGGTGACTGCTCTCAGTGCAGACTGTAAATAACAAAGGCATTCATTTTGTTTTTCCTATGGGGATGGGAACAGTGGTGAGGGTAAACAGAAGGAATTAAAACCACCATCTTGCTGCAAACAGGTAGTAGCATGCCCTGGGCTGCCACCTCTGTCTTGTACTCAAGGAAAGCTGGCTTATGTCTTCTCCCCTTGACTTTGTCCTCAGTGCAAGAATCAATGGGTATATGAGCAAATCTTTACAGAAAACAAAGGAAACAGAAAACAGCAGAGACTGATGATGACCACTTAAATGCTGTTGACTGCATAGGACCATCTCCTGCCCTCCTCCTTTATCATTTTTTCCTCCTTTCACACCTATATCAAGGGGTCCAACCACAAATCTTGTCACAACTTCACTGAAAGTTTGCTTTACTTTTAACATTGTTTTATGACATGTTCCTGTAACTGGCATTCTGTTAGCAGTTCATTAGCCAGGATCCGCAGTGTCTTTATTTTTCAGCCATAAGGGGTGTGTATTTGAGTTATGGGCAAATAATCCTCAGGTTGTTACTGACTACAAAGGATATCATTAAATGCTCAACAAAGAAGTCACGCATGCAGCGCCATCATCACAGTCGGAAATTTCTGGTCTTTGCAGAAACTGCTGGAGTCACACAGTTCCAAGAGAGAGGGCAAGGGGGATGATGACTGTATCACTTTGACGTAGTGTCTCATCTTGTGAGAGATTTGGTCACATTGTCATACTGGGCTGAATCCACACACCTTTTGTGAACTTGGAAAGTATGTGAGTGGTCCTTTTTCATCCTTGCAAAGACAGTGGTTTGAAAGCTCAGCTCCTGTAGATGCAAGCTAAGGAGTTAAGGTCACCAACTCTAGTAGTGCTGGACTGGGGAAACCCAGGGGCTGCAGGCTCAGACTCCATTGGTTCTATGGATGAGCACTGAAGGTTTCAAACTGTTTGTGAGCTTTATTTTCCAGAGCTGATATACGGGAATACTTCTGAAAGCTATTGGATGGACAAAGAAAGAGAGCCTTCACTTCTTAGGCTCTTGATGTTGTACTTTTATATGCAGAGACTGTTTCTCTGTGGACAGTCACAGAACTGTAAATCACATACAACTGTCCAGAACACAACAGGAATATGTCAGATAAATGAAATGTGAGATCAGGACAACAGTGCCCGAGGGCAGAAATTAAGCTTCAATTAACTGAAGTTTCTTTCCTCTGATTAGATTTTGACGAGCTGTGATATATGTATTTGTATGATGCTAATTTGCCTGGGTGTGATCAGCCCTGCACTGCAAACTCAGCTCTTCTGCTTAAATGCTTCAGTTCCTAAAGTGTTTGGAGTTTGCACTGTAGAATGCGCAAAAGGCATATTCATGTTACAGCTGAAAAAGAAAACAAAAGGCAACCCAAAAGAAAACCAAACAACAAGGAAATGTATATAAAATGTGGCTGTTCATAAGGGTAGAATTCATGTTTAAAAATACTTTTATGGAGAATTGATTACCTTCCCATAAAAAAGAGTTGCTAGATGGGTGTACAATGAATTCTCACTTATCCATAAGCAGTTTATCCAGGTTGTGAATTAACTGTGCTGCAGAGGCCCTGACACTTTGCTGGCACTGTGCAGGGAGGTCCATCTGTACTCCTGTGTTCAAGCACAGTGTTCCAGGATTGAGTCCAAAGCTTTAGTGAACTCTGTGTAGCAACACCTAAGTATACCCCGGCTCCAGCAAAATTTATCCTTGTGGTTGCAGTGTTGCAAACATACCTTGGATTGCATATTAGCTAATATGCCCTCTTGGAGCAGAGTGCAGAAACACCTAAAAGATTGTGCAAACGGCAGGTTGTATCTGGCAAAGCCATTGCTGAACTAGAGCTAAGAAGTCTGGCTAAACTTAAGTTGACTCTATCTAGAGTCAATCACAAAGTTGACCAGTCTTCACTTTCAATATATGCAATGTGCTAAAAGATATACAGGCTGTGTCTAAACTGTGTACTTGGGAGTGACTTTACACTTCCAGCCTCTGGATGCCTCCCAGAGCTTGTCCCAAGCACCTACTGAGTTGAAACCTGGAAAAGCAACAGTCCCTTTCTCCCTCTTTTCTCTTTCTCTGCACAGGAAAATGGCCCTGTTCCCCAGGTGAGGTCCAGCAATAACTCGAAGTGCTAGTGTTGCTTTATCTGTGACACCACAGCAATTAAAACTAGACACACAGTGGATGACGTGGTGCATTTGAAGTGTGGTTGTCACGCATACATGGAAGTGACCATCTAGTGTAAGTATTTTCCATTTCTGCCATCACCAACCAGCATATTACTGCGATGAAGTCCATGCCATTGGGTAAGCCCATGAGTGCAGGAGGATTTGACCCAGCAGTTTGCAAAAGCTAAAAACGTGTCTTTGTCTAACTGCCTTAACTTAGCACTTTTTCACCTTTTCTGCTGAAACTCATCCTCTTTATATGGTAATGAAGGAAGTGACTATGTCATAAAAAGCTCAGACAGAAAAAAGCCATAGATGAGTCACTGAAAATATTGGTAAGATCACTGATATGGAGCTGATCCACAGCTTCCAGCCTTCCTGTTTTTCTATGCCCACTCCTCTTGCAGCTTCTCAGGCCCAGCTGTGCCCCTCCTCAGTGTTCGGAGGGGGGCCAGAGGGTTTCTTCACCTCCCCGTAGCAAGGATATATGCCAGAGTTGCAGAGTCCCTTCCTTGCCATGTCAGGATGTCACAAAGTCTTTAGCACCTACAACAACCCCTGACAATCCTCAGAGCTACTTATAGCTGCAATCAAAATGTCTTATCACACCCCCGTCTTGGTGACAAATTAAAACTGCAATTTGATTATTAGCATCTTTCCAAAACAAGGGCTGGATCTCACTTTCCCTGCCACTGACTGAAAAACTGGACCTCAGTGGAGGCAGATCTGGCCTCAGGGTATGTTTAGAGAAAGTAAGTAGCAGCTCTTTTCTGAGTTTTTATTTTACATTTCAGGTTGAGGCATTTGTAAGTGTGGTTTCTACTGGACTTTGTATAGCTGGGGTTGTGACTAACAATAATAACAGGCAAAACTGTGACTTTGCCCCAGCCCCGGAACAAGAGGCCGCCTTGTCCCTAGAGTCATGCAAAAGGCACATGGTGACTCACACCCTCGTAATCCTTCTCCTGGGTTTCCCCTTGCCCAGCATGAAAGGAACATTTTCTTGCCTCTCTATAGTTGGCACTGCACATGACCCCAGCCACACTGGTCCCACAGTCATAAAGTGCTCTGTGAGTACAACTACACCGAAACCCACAGGTCAGAGGGTTTAGCACCCGGGGGAAGGTAAGAACTGAACTTCCTAATTTAGTGGGAAACTAGGCTCCATTTCATTGTGCCTGGAACACAGACCAATCATCCTTCATGGTGGAAGGCAGTATAGTGAGGTAAGGGCTCCATTCTCCGACATCCACTAGCAGATGGGCAGCCTAAGGTATGCCTTCAAGGTGTACTGTGATTTCCGTCCACTCGTTTAGTTTCCATGCGATGGTTCATGTTCCAAGTGTTGGTCAACTGACTACACAAAGTGTCACTGGGTCTTTCTTCTGTGGCATCCATTAGTCCCATTCATTAGCTTTATTTGTTCATTAATTAAGCTATCTCCTTCCTTGCAGAGGTGCCATCCTCAGCTGATGCTGTCCAACAGAACTTAGCACATGCCTGTGTTGTCCTCTTGTGAGGTTGTAACTGGAGCATTCATGCAGGAGCAGTCTGGAGAATATCTGTGTGTCTAGTGATGGAGGCATGGAAAACTCTGGAATATTCTGACAGCGTCTGTCAATGCAGCCTGGCTATGTCATTCCCCTGCGCCATGTTCAGAGCACTCAAAATAATTTTTGATTGTCAGGACAACAAATAAAATGGACTTTCTTGGGCACTGCCATCTCCCAAGCAAATAAATGGTAATGGAGCTTCCCCTTCCTTCATCATGTCTACTACTCATCTGATCCACTTTTGTTTCTGTCTTTGTAGTTGCATGAGATACCTTCCAAAGATCTAGAAAGCTAGTTTTGGAGGGCACCTATATTTTGCTCACATTAAAGTTCGATGTTTTCTCACCAAAATGTACCTGTTCTCATTAAGTGACAGAGCCTCAAAGAGCCAGCCATGTTCAGGTCTTTCACTGTGGCAAACCGGTGCTTCAAGATGGCACAGGACTTCAAGGAGATCAGCTTCTCACAACTGAAGACCAATCAAGGTTTAAGCCAAATCTAATCAAAGAAGATATGGACTCTGGAAGATATTCAACTGAGAGAGGAATGTTGACTGTTTTGACCGTTTTGGTTTAGATTCTTAGAATTCTAACTTATGCTAATTTCTGAACATCACATCATTTGGAAATTATGCCTCTACTGCTGTTGCTTAGCTAGGAAACGTAACGTGTTGGACAGAGAATGTCTCTACCATTCAGTCACAGCAGCTACTGCTGTAGCACATGTGTACCTGAGATAGCTAGCTACATAGCCCTGAAACTGAAGCACATTTTGACACCTGCATACAGGAAGCAAAAGTAACCTTTATGTGATCAATAAACCCCTCCCTGCATGCTTTGATTTGTAGAAAACTCCAGGAACAAACACTGTTCCCCCTATACAAGTAAGCAAAATTACCTTGTGCAGCCCTACTCTTTAATTCACTAAGTGTGCGAATGGTGCATGTATTGCTGGTCTGTGTAACAACTCTGCACCCAGTGATTATGGTTTTCTGTATGAAAGGTTCACCCACAGGCACAGGACATGGACATCTTTTCTCAGCCATGGCACCAATGAACAAATGCGTCATCCCTGTCCTTCATGCCCATTGCTGGCTTCCCATGCAGCTTCAGCTCAGTCTCTGAAACGACTTGGTAACTCCACTCTGAGAATGAGAGCATATTTTAATCTGCTCTCCAGAAAAAAAAAGTAGCAATGCACATATTTGGGAAAATACCCATCATCTAAATCCCTAGGACTAATTCAGTGTAGTAGATCCTACAGACATGCTTTGAAAGTCCTTAAACATCGTTTGTATGGGAATTTACTGGGAGATCAGTCTTGTGCCTGCACCCTGAGTAGGTATAGGCTTTTTTTCCACACAGAAAATTTGTCTGTGTAGCCTGTCAGAACTGGGATTAGATTGCAAGTAAAAAAATTCCCAAGTTCTGTGATTAACTCTCACGGGAAGCTGATGGTGCTGTGCACTTAAATCAACTTTTTGGGGAAAAAAATTGGTCCCCAAAGTCCACAAATTCAACGTGACCTTGTGTGAAACTGTTTCACTGTCCAGGCATTCTTGGCTGCCCATTTCATGTTTTGACCGTATCTTCCCCGAAGAAAGAAGCACCCAGTGGTCCCTGCTGCCTGACGGGAGCAGGCAATGGAGGGGCTGCAGCTCTACAGCAGCGCTGGGGCTGTGAGAGCCAGCCCAGCTCTGCTGCTGAGGGCAGTGTTGGCTCACAGCGCATGTTATCTTCCTTCGGAGCTCCTTCTCCCAGTACATAAACAAATTTGTTTTTGTTTAAAGACTTTCCCACACGACTGTCTGCCAAGTTCAGAGGACTGCGCTTTGAGATTGATCTTGAGGGGTTTTGGAATGGGAGATGAGATTATATAATAAATTCAGTTAGTCTCAGTGAGGCGGTTGGGAGATGCTGTTTCAGACTGCGATGTAACAGCCAAAGGGATTGAGGACAATAAAAGAATCCACAGAGCGTCAGGGGGGGAGGAACTCGATTTTCAATTTAGTGAGTCTAATTGGGAAACAGATTCAAAGAGGGATCATCTGCACACCAGAGGATCGAGGGAACATTCTCAAAGCCATAAACCCAAATAGATTGATTTCTCTTAGAGTAATCAGCATGCATGTTTTTAATGCACAGCTTGCATTCAAACACTATGATACAGTGGTTTTCACATAATGGTCAACTAGTGACTTAGAGAATTATCACCATCTTATTGCTGTGATAGTGTTGAAATTCCTGTTGTTTTCCAAGTAGCTAGGCATCCTGGTACTTCTTGTCCAGCTCAGGTCTTGCTCTTGTATACAATTAAACACCCCAACTGCAATGGTCAGAAGCATAAAGATACATTTGTCCTATTGAAAATTCTCCATTTCCACGTGGTATAGGACTTTTTGGGTTTTAGCTCAGTAATGCAAGATTTTCAGAGAAATAGAAGTTTAAAAAGCCCAGTACAGGCAAGGAGCTGGCCTGGCACTGTGACCACATGGAGGCTGGCTGCCCATTGTGGGCTCTCTCTCAGTGTTTTTGGTGGAATTGATGCAGTCAGATGAACTATCACTTTCTCATGGAAGTGCTGCTGGCAATGAGGTTGAAATGGGAGGGATAGCTGCCAGAGCAGCATCCCGAGAGAGAGGTATTTGCTCATATGCTCACCATCTCTAAGTCTCCTGAGTAATGTCCCTCATGGAAAGTGAGGGTAGGTGTTCCTCAGCAGTGGGAGAAACTATGACAAAACGTACAGAAAATACCAAAACTGTGCCAGTTATTGGGTATCCTTCTGTCTCATTCATGCTGTCTTAGTGTTTCTCCCATGACCGGTTTGTCCTGTCATCTGTAAAGCACGCGGAGAATTAGTACAGCAGCAGTAGTGGCAGGAAGGCATTTTTGTCTTAGGAAGTAGTCCTCTATAAATAAATCCAGCAACAAAAAAATCATTATGGTACATCTAAGAGCTCCACAAGAAAATAAATTCATCTTTTATTGTGAGAATTCAATGCACTGTACTTGTTCTCTGAACAGGGAACTACACCAGTTTACAGTTGCCTCCTAGTTATTTCTTAAAATAGCACTTGATTCTGACTACAAAAACTGTAGAGGCTCTTGGGAGATAAAAGGTCTTTCAAAAACAATTTATAAACCATATAATAAGTAGCTTTTTTTCGAATGTCTGGCTCAAGTTCTTAGAGAGATAGTGTAAAGTTTTCTCCTCTTCCCTATACAACTGAGTTCCTTCTCATTTATGAGACCTTTAGCTCTTACTGATGGTACAGCCTAGAAAGTGTTTGAAAGAGCATGTTTCTGCAAGTTCTTTTCATTCGATTGTAAGTTTTGCATACAAACCTGAACAAATCAGCTTTATTCTGAAAGATAAAAATGAAGACATGTTCATTGTACGAATCTCCCATTTACTACAGTTTCATTTGGTGAGAGAAGTGGTTTGACATGAATACGACAGTGACACCTGCCCTTTTTATTTAAAACAAGAAAGACAAGACATTTATTGTGCAAGGTGGATGGGAAGGTGGTTGGTGTGTTCCGGCCACCAGATCTCCTGACACGTGTGAGATGACTGGAGAGGCAGGAACCAGGGAGGAAGGATGAGGAAGGCAATCCACCTGAGAAGATGACAACATCCATGCCATCAGTGTAGCAGATTTTCTTCTCAAATCTCTTTTCCCCCAGGATCATGCTGGGTCTCACCTCTCCCCTGGTTAAATATCCCAACTTCAGAGCATACCAGCTGCCTTCAGGACTCACTAAAGTGTAAAGAAACTTTGCATCCTCCTTTAACCATCTGCAGCCAAAGGAGTTTTCAGCCACTCCACCTGCCTCTGTGATCTGCTGCTGTGCTCCCATTGGGGCAGTGGGCTTTGCTGCCCAGGCTGGGCACACAGTAGAGCCTGTCATACCCTGTGGATGCTGCTGCAGCACTGGTCTACGTCCTTGTGCCCCAGCTGATCTTCATTCCCTTGCTTGCAGGCCACCCACCGCTGGACTCAGACACACCATTCCTCAGGTAGGGACACATTCTCCTCATACCTGAAAAGGGAGCAGAAAAGGTTCCTGGGAGACCTTAAAGAGCTTATACACTTATATCCGTCAAGATGTGGGGTCGATTACTCAGGAGGCATTTTTTAGTTTCTTTTGAGTCATTACTGAATAAGTAACTGGTCCAGCACATCACTGGGAGGGTCTGTGGGGCTCTGGTACTGCCTTTAGCATAAGCCTTTAAATCAGAGGTCCTGTCTGCATTTTCTCACGCAAAAGCCAGTCTGATCCTGAGAAACTTGGTGAGCAGCAAATGCAGCCAGCTACACTTATCTTCCACAGCTTCATTTAGCTCTGTTAGCCATACCTTCTTGTCTTCAGCTGCTCTGTGGTGTCACCAAGCATTTTAAACAGGGGGGACAAGGTTCATTTGGCAGGAGAGCTGTGCTCTCTATATCGCTGTGCTATATAGTCCACAGCTACCTCTTAAGGATGTTTTCAAGCTGACTCAAACCAGTCAGCTTCTGCGAGACTGTTAGGTGAGGGCTCAAACCAGATGTATGCAATGTGAAAACTAAGATTAGTTGTAGGGTGAACGGGTGTGTGCAGTTCTGTAAAACACTGGTGAACAACTTCTGCTCTGTCATTTCATAAAGGAGAGAAAATCCACTTTCTCCATTTATTAGGTACAATTTAAATCTAATGGTCAAGACAGGTAGCCCTGCAATTACTTCTTTTCCTAAGGAGGCACTTGCGCATCATTTAGATGCATAAATTTATCTGGAGACTGCTAAAAAGTACCTAGAAAATATGAAAAGCAAGACAGGCAATGAACTCCTTTCCACTTTTGCCCTTTTTGTGTGGTTAAAGAAAGCATGTTATAGCATCTGTTTCCCAAATTGCAAGCCAATCTGGTCCAGTTGTAAAAACTTACTGTGTTATGCATCATCCCCTGGAATCAGAGCTAATGAAACCTGACACAATAATATGATTAAATACAGCTCCAATGAATAAAACTATTGCTTTTCTCAGAATGGTTACTCCAAGAAAACAAAGCCTAAAAGTTCATGCCCTAGTTTTCTTCTGAACTCTGTACAACAGGAATGTTCAGAAGATGCTTTTAAAGATTGCTCCTGCTTCCTGAACAGCCCTCCTACTGCAGACTCACAGGCAGGACCGGACGATATACTGCAGTGTCATGAAAAGGCACTTTGAGAGGAATTTACATCCTCATGCTTTTAACCGTCCCTGGAATTTATTAGTTAACAGATCATGACTTCCTGCCATCACTTCTGGAAGTCTCAGTCTTTTGATCATGCCATCGTGTTCCTGAAATGTATAAGAAAATGGAGGCTCTGCATGTCTGCTTAGTTTGAAGAGTACAGCAGCTCTGAAGCAATACAGTCCAAACCATCCATCAGTTTTGGCTTGCTCACCTTGAAACAGGCTTGTTGTTCAGGCAAATGTTACTGTACAAGGTGTCAAGACACCAGATCTAGCTCTGAGATCTCAGCAATCAATCTCAAAAGTGACAAGGTGGAAGTCAATGGGACTGATCCTCCTACTCCGCTGATGTCCTGGTCCGCAGGGTCCACTGAATTACATGGAGTTACTTGTGATCTGTATGAGCAAAAATGAGGGATGTATATTTGCTTTTACTCGAATCTGTTAGTTAAGCAAAACTGTAATGACACTTATGCTAGCAATGGTGCCACAGCTGTGTATCTCACAAAAGAATTTAGTTCTGAGAAACACAGATTATGAAGCATCAAGTATTAATTAAAATCTTGATTGATTCATTGATTAATTAGTTTATTGATTGATTAAAAGATTTATTTGATAGCAGCCCTGTAGAAAAAGACATGGGGATACTGGTGGATGAACCAGCATGAACAAGAACCAGCAGTGAGCACTTGCAGCCCAGAAAGACAGCCGTGTGCTGGGCTGCATTAAGTGTGACCAGCAGGTCAAGGGAAGTGATTCTGCCTTTCCACTCCACCCTCAAGGACCCCAACTGCATTACTGTGTCCAGCTCTGAGTTTCACAGTGCAAGAAAGACATGGAGCCATTAGAGTAGATCCAGAGGAGTGCCATGAATATGATCAAGGGATGGAGCACCTCTCCTGTGAAGAAGAGCTGAGAGGGCTGGGCTTGCTCAGCCTGGAGAAGAGAAGGCTCCAGGGAGACTGTAGAGCAGCTTCCAGTACCTAAAGGGGGCTTAAAAGAAAGATGAAGACAGACTTTTTACCACTGCCTGTGGTGACAGGACTAGAGGCAATGATTTTAAACTGAAAATGACAGGTTTAGATTGCACATAAGAAAAACATTTTTCGCAATAAGGGTGGTGAGACACTGGCACAGGCAGCCCAGAGAAGCTGCAGCTGCCTCATCCCTGGAAATGTTCAAGGTCATGTTGGACGGGCCTTTGAGCAGCCTGGTGTAGTGGAAGGTGTCCCTGCCTTTGACAGGGAGGTTGGACTAGATTATCTCTAAATGGCTCTCCCAAAATAAACTATGATTCTAAGTATCCTGCTTTCTCAGATCTGGCTTGCTCATTCGTTGAAGGTGCAGCTTCTGGCCCTGCGTTAAAGGTATGGTTGCTGAAAAGCTCACAGTTGGACTCCCTGGGTCCTCGAACTATTGAGAAAAATCAAGATTGAAAATAAAAAGTTTTTTTCTCTTGAAGAGCTCTAAAGTGCTTGGGAATTGCCAAAAAGAGAGAGAAAATGTTGCCAATGCAATAAATATCTTTCTAATATCTTGTGACCTGGCCAGAGCTCTTACACCACAGTCCCTGTCAGAGGATATAAATCTTCAGTTCCTCCTAAAAACCTACCACTGCTACAACATCGGCAACCAGATTTCTGCTCAGCACCAAACTTAATATAAACAATTGCTAGGGGAACCTGAAATGGAATGAAAAACAGAGAAACTTTCTTTTTCTCCTTGAATCAGTATTATTGCATTTTGACAGTTGGAGGCTGTAAGCTTTTTGGATTAGGAATAGAAGATACAGTCTTGTATGTCAGATTCATTCCTAGCTTGTGCAGAGATACTTGGATAGTTTCAGAATCATTTCATAGGCTTTTTCATATGAAGTGTAACTTTTTATTTGCTTTTCTATGCAATTCCCACTGAATGGAAGTTTTCACATGCTGTTGCACCTCCTCCATTCCATCCCTCCAGTTCACGAGCAAGTTTACTGAACACCCCAGCAGCTCGTGTTTATTTTCTTATCTTAAGTTAGAGTGCGAAATTAAAACACTTGATTTGTCCTTGGCAAGTTAAAATGCATATTATTTATACAGCACTGTAGGGGTCTGTAGCTCTTTGTGAACAAAAAGAAACTGAAATATTGTGGCATGGGGCAAGGCACTGCCAAGGGCTGGATCTTACAGACACTCAAACCAAGCACGATGGAGTACATAGAGGCACAGCTTGCTTAGCTTCACTTGGTGCTTTGTGGCTGTGTGCTCTACTCCTCATATGTGGCCTGCCTAAGCAGAAAGTTTCACTGGAAACACATTGGTACCATTTTGTTACCTAGGGAGACTTTGCAGAATGCCTTTGTGCTGGGTGCATTTCTGGCATCAGGTCACACAAATGTTGCCAGCCAAGTTTTATGACACCTCATTTGGGTATTACTGGCAGTTAGCTTACAGCGTCATTGACCTCCAGGTAGAAAATCTGCCTATATTCACCTTTGCAGGTTGGTTTTTACAATCCTCATGATGCCCCATGTAGCTCTACCAGTGTTTGTAGCGGAGGCAAATAGCACTAGGGTAGTTCACCACACCAATGATTCAACATGATTATCATAAACTTGTAATATGTTATTTAAAATGCTGTTATATCTTTTTAAACATTCCCATATATCTTAGCTATTAGTTACTAAGACAATTGATAAAGTATTTATGTAGGCAATGAAGTTACCTTTACCCTAACTTAAGTTCAGGCTAAAAGCACACATTCAGCACGCTTCTGCAGTCTCTCCTAGTCTATTAACAGAGAAAAAAAATCTTGCCACTGCTGAATTTAAAGGAGGAATGGGCATAATAAATCGCAATAAGTTTTAAGAAACAGAGAAGTAGTACATGAAAATAGAACATTGCACCACTTCTTTCTTCACAATTCTTAGAGTATGTACACACATACCATGAATGTCTCAAAGCAAAGTATTTCTCATAAAAATATGCAGTCCCCAGCCTCTTGTCAAATGTTACTCCTTTATCAATGCCTGCGGTTTCCTGAAAAATCAGTTCAGCTTCCAAAGAATAAAGTCTAAATCAAGATAGAACAATTCCATGAAGGTGGAGTGTGAAGTCAGGCATTTTTGAGCTGAAGCACTACTGTGAATGAAATTCTGTCCCATTTTTCCTCTTCTGCTATGATATGAGGTAAGAGTTACCTTTATGGACAAGTAATTTGCCATCAACGGTTGTAACTTACCCTTTAGTTTTATGCCATAAAGTTTAGCATATCCAAAATCAGATTGTTCCAGTTTTAAGCCTTTCATAAAAACATTAAGCCTGTTTTGCAGGAGACATGGAAGTATTCAGTCACTTAAATGTCTCCCCATTCTTCGCCCCATTCCCACAAAAAAGCTCAAGTGAGAAATGCTCACCTAATACATGAAAGTAATATATAGTAACAGGGGAAGGTCTGAAGATTCTTTCAACCTGCAGGTTATGGAGATGGTTATCTCTGGGAGGACATTCCTCATCTTTTCCATATGTTCAAAATAAACCATCTTCTGTGATTCTGAAGTTCCCTTGGCAGGAGAGGAAAAGTGTTGAAATACTGTGTTTCACAATTTTCCAGACCAAATGCTAACTTATCGGAAAGATACGTTACTATGTTATGCAGTACGTAAGCTCACCAGTCCTCTGGAAGTCCATGATCATTTTCATTTTGTATTACTTTATAGTCAGAGAAGTATCTAGCAGAGTTATCATAAGCATTATCAGTGCAAACAGTGATATGGAGCCAATGACCTGTGTGATTATAGCACGCTTTTTGCTTGTATGAAGTATTTTAATGCAGTCTCTGTGCCTCATTGAAAGCAGGCCAGCAGATGACAGATTATTCCCCTCTCACCTGTTTAGTGAGCAACAGCTTTTCGAAACAATTTGGTCGCACAATGGCAGAGGAGTCATTTGCCACAAAGTAAAATCTGTTCTTTTTAGCAAAGCTTTAATTCTTAGATTATTTGAAAAAAGTGATACTATCAGCAGCATTTGGTGCTAGCACACACAGAAGCTTTTGTCCTACCAAGATGTGTGATTTTAGCTATGAGTAAATCTTGGGAAATCACACAATGTAATTGTCACCATTTCTTTGTGCACAAGTCTTGCAGTATGTACAAAATATTCATGAACCACTCAGTACAAAATAGTCCTCAAAAAAAAAAAAAAAATCTGTTCACAATAAATGCACCTTCCTAAGTGAGCACAGGTAACATTTTGGCACAAATTTACTGCTTCCTTAGCAGCCATCTTGTTTTTTTCTGCGATTCCACGATTTACGAATGAAGAACATTTCAAGAGCTTTGTTCTTAGAAACTGTTCTAGATCTTTTTCATGATTCACACTTTTTCCATGCTGTCTTACCATGAGCAATTCAGAAACTTCTGCGTAAGTGGCCATGAGCTGTCTTGACACTTACTGCCTTCTCTACTGCTCCAAACTAGATCATTTCTACACGTATTTGGGAAAGCTGAAAAACTCTTTTTTTTGCTATTTTTTTTTCCTTTTCCTTTAAGGGAGGGGTTTTCTTGACATTTTAATGGAACAGTATCAGCTTAGTTGTTGTCATAGTCCTGATCCACGGAGGGGTGTAACTTGAGCAAATAAAAGTATGCAAGTAAAACTTAAACTAGCCTTTAAATCACAATCATTTTGTCAGCTTTGAAAGCCTTGCTTACTGAGCTGACTGATCCCATAGTCTGCACATAGTTCAGACAGCATTTGGTCCACGACACATACAAGATAAACTCACTATACGTACCAAATATTTTCCCTATCTAGATTCACTTTAGCAGCAGCACCTTTGGTAGTTAAATGACTTTGGAAATTATTTTCATGCGCTTTCTTGCTTTTCATTCACAATGGAATTTGCTGTTGTGCAAATTTTTAAACAAAATTTAGGACCCTTTGTTGCTAAAAATGTTGCATAAGTGCCATATATTATTGTTTAAGATCAGAAATGCAAGACTTTGTCTGAAAAAGGAGGTGTGGAAAAGCCTGTGGAGGTTCCTACAATGTGAACTTAATTTATGAAGGACTCATATGAGAATCTGTCTCGAAATGAAGTGCTGGTGGAAGGGGTTATGGGCTCCTTACGCACAATCAGGAATGCCAAGTCTTCAGGACCAGATGGTATTTACTCAATGGCAGTATAGGAAACCAAGGATGAAATAACTAAACTGTGATGTTTAAACTCACACTTAAAACTTTCAAAGTAACTGAAGTCAAGTAGTTGACAACTAACGCCAGATTATTATTGTGTTTCCAAAAAAGGCCTTTGTTCAAGGGGATGTTGGGGGAACTACAGGCCAGTGATCCTGATGGCTACGCTTAGGCAAATCAATAGAAAACAATAATGAGGAACACAATTAATAAACATGGATGAATATATATGTGGAAAAGTCAACATGATGTTTGTAAAGGGAGCCCTAGTATTAAAATTCTATTAAATCCTTATCTATTAAATCCTATTTTTCTGGAGGAGCCAGCCAATATGTAAGGATATTCCATTGATTCAGTCTATTGAATTCTTTCCACAAGACCACAAAAGCCACTCTTAGATAAGAGACTGAAAAAACATGGTAGAGAAGGTCCTTGTATGCACAAATAAATTGCTCAAAAGGTGGGAAGCAGAGAGCAGAAAACAGTCTATTTTCATCATGGATTGTCATCAGTTAAGTTCCAGATCTGTGCTAAATTCTGAATATTTATATGGGATATTGAAAGAGGCTTAATAGAGAGATAATATTTGGGATGCTATTTGGTTGTTCAGGATAGTAAGATGAACATAGAATCATAGAACTATAGAATGGTTTGGGTCGGAAGGGACCTTAAAGACCACCTAGTTACAACCGCCCCGCCATGGGCAGGGACACCTTCCACTGGACCAAGTTGCTTGAAGGCCCATTCAACCTGGCAATCAACACCGCTAGGGATGGGGCAGCCTTAACTCCTCTGGGAAACCTGTGCCAGTGCACCACCACCCTGGTACTGAAGAATTTCTTCCCAATATCTAATCTACACCTCCCGTCTGTCAGATAAAACCATTCTCCTTTTCCTGCCACTACCTTCCCTGGTAAAAAAGTCCCTCTCCTGATTTTTTGCAGGTCCCCTTTAGGCACTGGAAGCTGCTCTAAGGTCTTCCTGGAGCCTTCTCTTCTCCAGGCTGAACAAGCCCAGCTCTCTCAGCCTGTCTTCATGGGAGAGGTGCTCAAGCCCTCTGATTGTCTTCATGTCCTTCCTCTGGTTTCACTCCAACAGGCCCATATTCCTCTTATGTTAGACACCTCAGAGCTGAGCACAGTATTCCAGATAGGGTATCATGGCTAGATGTGAAAAAATTGCAGAGGGTTTTGCAAGACTGAGTGACCAGATGGTAAAATGGCAGATGAAATTCCATGTAAATAAACATAAGGTGATGCACATGGAAGAAAATTATCTGGAAATGAAATGCAAAATGCTAAGGACCAGGTTGCTTTCAAGATCACTTTCAAACAAGATCTTGGGGTTATAATAGTTTTATGAAAAGTCAGTCCTGTGCTCGGTAGCAATCAAAGGAGAAAATCAGTTGTTAGGGAGTATTAAAAAAAGGGTACAGAACAGACCAGTGACTATCATGATGCCACCACCACATAGACCCATGGTTTCTTTGAACTTGGAGTAGCGTGAAATCTCCCTCCATCCAAGAATGGCAGAGAAAGTGGCTGAAGGGATGGAAGAGACTTCCACACTTGCAGTGAGTGTATGAGAAAAGTTTTTCAGCTTAGAAAGTAAACCACATGGGAGAGCAGAAGCCAGAGTCTACACAGTCCTGAGTGGCAAGCTGTGGGAGAGCAGAGGCAGACTGATCATTGCCTCTTCCAGCTTGAGACACAGCAACAAACCAGTCTAGCAAGACCAGCTTCAAACAAAAGAAGGTATATTTTTAGTGCACAGCCTTCATATAATTTTGTTTCTTAGCCCCAGTCATTGATCTGAAACCTTGTTACTTTGAAGCCCAACATAGCATCTTAAAGGATAGTAGTGGCATGGTATGGAGGTGCCCTCCAGATCTGAGC
The DNA here is from genome assembly GCA_032466535.1 of Forpus xanthops. Lineage (NCBI taxonomy): Eukaryota > Metazoa > Chordata > Aves > Psittaciformes > Psittacidae > Forpus > Forpus xanthops. The sequence continues at coordinate 41,498 of JASSUY010020762.1, forward strand.
TCCTCCTCTAACAGGCTGTTGAGCCTGGATGAAAATTCCCAGTGTGATATTTCCTCTTAAAAACTAACTTCTGCCAGAAAGATATGGCTTGTTATAATGCTTCAAAGCAATATCACTCACAATGTGCTCACTGAACCTTTTTCAAAAGCCTATTATGGCTTATGGCCTATATGTAGGAAGCCTTTGCTGTTTACATCACCGCTAGTTAACATTTTCTGATCTTTTCATATTAAATTACCAGGGTTAGAAACGCAAAAAATAGAGGCAAAAATTGAAAATTTCATTTTTAACAGAAAAGCCTCAAGCATAAAGACATTGCTACATATTTTTTTTATTTGAATTTCAGAGGTATGAAAACTTTTCTTCCTGAGATTGGATTTAGTATTTACTTAAAGATAAGGATGAAGCCTATGATGAAAAAAAAGTGATTGCCTGATCAACAGTCTTATTCACTTCTTCATTGTGTCTCCCACTTCCTCATGTGACCAGTGAATGAAATAAGGTGTAGCTGGGTCAGACCAAGCCAACAAGCAAAGAAAGGTGGAGAGAGTACTCCTGGGGAGAAAGGCAGGAGATAGCTCATGGGAAGAAGAACCCTCTAAGGGCACTAAAGCAGATGAGCATGGCAGTAGTTGTATTTCTATACAATATACTAATCTGGGTCTCAGGTATGAATTATACCAGCACACTGGACTATAATGTTTTTCTAGTTTCCTTCCTTTTTTATTTTTCCGTTTTTATTCCCTGTCCTAAACCAGACATTGCGAACTCCCTGGGACAAAGACTTTATGTTATGTGGCTTAAACAGTGCCTAGCACAGAGTGTCCCTGACCTCATCACCAGTATGTGCTTTTGCAAATAAGATCCAGTAAGAGAGGGTGGTTGGAGATGAAAATCTGAAATCAGGCCTTGATGCTTAGGAAAGATGCTTCTTTGCATTTGTTTCTATTATTACTCTAATTCATTTAAGTAAACAAAAGCATTAGTTCACCTCATTAAAATCAAAGAGAAAAATCTGAGAAATGTAGTTCAGCAGCCAAAGTCTCAAAATCCACCTTGAAATCTTATTGGCTATCTTCTCGAGGGAGGTGTAAATCTTCCTTTCCTTGGCTTTTATTTCCGAATTTGGCTCTGCTCCTGGAAATCTTCCCTGAGAGGCCTCCACTTGCTATAAATGTTGAAAATGAAGCCTTGCTATTTCCAATGCTGTTCTAATTTTTATATCTTTTTTTTTGCTTATTTTTTTGATGGGCCAAGCATTGCCTTGTGGCCATATCGAGAAAACCTTGTTTCTGTATTTCTAATTCATCTTTTTGAGTCATTCTGGACATCAAGCTCTCCCTGCCAAGCAAAACAACTGTCTATCTCAGGGTCGGGCCATTAGTCTGTTCATGTCCCTGCAAACTGAACTGAAGATTTCCATCTGATGGTTGTGATGCAATGCAGCTGATTCCTTCCTAGGAAGGAAATAAGAAAAAGAGACTCAAAGAAAAGAGAAATGTAGATGAAGGGAGGCTTGACCATAGGAGCTCAGGAAGAGTGGTTGTAACTGTTCTTTACCTTGTGCTCTTCTTCTGGAATCTCACCCTAAGAGGGGTCTGTACCCTAATTTTAGAAGAAGGCTAGCTGTCCACTGCACTCATTTCTACAACAATGGAAGGATTCTGGAGGAAATACAGTGATTTCTTAATGGGTATCTATCTCTACTTGGATAAGTAGATGACCCGGGGTGCTTTTGAGAAAGAAACACTGACAGGAAAACACACCAAGGGCTCAGCATCTCACAGTGAATCAGATCATTTTGCAGTAACAAGGCAGGAAGTTCAAGCCAGACAGCTAGAAGAAGTAATCCAGAAAAAAAAATAATAAAATTAAAACAAAAAATGCAGTAGAGCTCCAATACAATTGTTTGTTTTGCTCTGAAGTTTGCACTGAGCACAGTCCAGCTTGCAGGCACCACAGAGGCTGATAAATGAATGAATTTCATGGGTTAGGGAAGGCTGATGCCAACTTGAGTGGGTGCAGCTATAAGACTGCACTGTAACCTTTGAGCTCTGGCTGCAATGAAATATTGTGCAGTCCTGTACTGTACTATCACAAGGCTTACCAGCTGGGGCCAAAGAGGAGGGAAGGGAAGAGAAAAGGGGCAAATAACACCATGACTTACTTTGGTTTTAGTTCAACATTTATCTTTAAATATTTTTTTTTCCTCTGAATTAGTTTCAATAAAACGTGCATCGCTCGTGGAGCTCCTTCAATAAAAAAGTCACTGTTTGTTAGACGATAACACTGAACAGGCTCCAGGCACTCCATTTTCTTATCTTAGATATACAGTGGAGCATAACTCAAGCAAAGGGGAGAAGTTAATGCATCTGTAACACTAGGTAACAGAAGCAGCAGTAGCATGTTAGTGTAGTAATAACTCTCACATGTGGAATATCTGAAGATGGGTTTTATTGAATTCAGTTTATTTAACCAGGATAAACCCTTGAGATATGGATCTCATTTACAAGATGATGTTGGCAAGAAGGCAGATTATTACAAGCACATGTGGAAGATAAGTATAAAACAAAAAGTGAAAGACCTGTTTATAATTTTAATTAGAATCCTTTTATCACTAAAAATGTTAAGTGAAAAGGAAAGCATTAGATAAAGCTATTACTTGTTGATATTGTAGCAATAGTCCTTCCTACTTATATAGCACATATCTTTGCTGGGTATCTTAATGATGAACAAAATAAACGCAAAATATCCTCCACTGGTGCACATCAGGCCTGGTCCAGCCTGTTATGTCCAGGGACTTTTCATAGGTTCCCATTAAATGGTCCACAAGGACCCAGTAATTGTGTCAGAAGAGGGAACAGGAGCAGCGCAGAACCGTGTGGCATGGAGACGTCTGGGGTGAAGAGCCCCGCGAATGAGTGTGTGACTAAAATGCGGTCATATCTAGGTAACACTGACACATTAGGGCAAAAGGCAAGCAGAACATAATGTGCAATTGAAATTCAGGAGAATTAAAATAGGCAGAGTGTAAGTATTCAAAATGGAATTTGACCAGAATTAACCCCTTTAATCTAGCTAAAAATAATACATGTTCTTTCACGAGAACAGGCATTCAAGACTCAACTTTTGCATTTCACACAAAAGGTATTAAAACTTATGTTTATATGAATGCATTTTTTGAAATAGTTGCCTTTTAAGTGACCTGTAAACAGATACTGACCACATTAAAGTTATATGTGGTATGCTGGCACTCGAGGCTGCGAGGTGATGGAGTGCTTTTCTTTTCACAAGGCAATTTTGCTCGATAATCAAATGTCTCTGGTAGGTAAATAAAAAACCTCTCTCCTCTATTAGAGAGTTATTATGTTGTGTTTACAATGTATTCTTTTGGTCTGTAGTTAACATACTTTAAATACTCTTAAAGGTAAGCGGCTGCCTTCCAGCCAATGACATTTTCGGGCTATCGAGTTGCATATTTTGCTCAGAAGTGTGGTGCTGAGTCTGCTCTCTGCTTTCTCTCTGTGCTTCAGGTTTCCCCCTCCCTGTGAAGAGAGCTCCAAGCAGCCAAGTCCAATGTCTTTTTCATCTCTGGAACAGAAAGAAGACCAGATCTCTCCAGCCACGCTGGTGTAAGGCAACTGCTGGGATAAATTTAACAGGACATGACACCATTACAAAAGAATGTGGGTCAATGAAAAACAAAAGCGTTTTCCGAGTGGGACCCTCCACAATTTGCTGGTGAATATTCACCTAAGCAGTAGGATGCTCAGCTGCGGCCTCCATAACAAAACTGCGCCTTTTACTTGAGTAAGAAGTCTACAATGGAAACTACCTGTTGGGTTACAACTGCAAAAGCATTTACAAGCTACAAAGGATTCATGGGCCATACTTTACTTTGCTAGCCAATTCTACAAAGCAACAGCAGTAGAAGCTTATCCCCCCTACTTGTCTGTTGTAGTTTTCCCCTGGTTTTGTGTCAAGACACAGCTATGTAAACAAGGATGTCCAGGTGGGCCCTACCTACCAACCATGTATCCATAAGCAAGACTGTTCCATTTGCAGAAGATATTTGACTGTGGGCAACAAATGCTGGTTGCCTCTGCGGTTGTCCCCCATAACCAAGTCTTAAGTCTTGCTGATGGCAAAGTAGCTGTGAAGGGCTCACCGGAGCTCCCAGCTCCTCAGACCTTAGACATTTGCTTGCCATTCAATTTGCACAGCCGATTCCCTCTGAGTCACTGCCTGCAGCCATTTGATGGAAAAGCAAATGTTTCCAGGAGGTATCTGCTTAAATTACTTTGCTTTGGCGGTATATGCATCTTTCTGTATTTGTTTCCCATTTGAGCAATGACATTTATTGACATAAACACGTTATGGAAAGCCAATTTGGGGAGAAACGTCAATATTTGCTCTGAAGAACAACCGGACCCCAATTAGAAAACATACTTACCAGCTTTAAGTACATGAATGTATCTCATTGACTTTGTTGAATGAAACCTGATGCTGGGAACAGAAGCAACACCATGAGCTTTCACTGACCAGTTAAGACAAACTGGTCATTGCTCAACCTGAGTTAAGATTGTTCTGGATCTATCTTCACTGTACTGAATTTGAAGTGATAAAACACATGTCAGCAGTTTAAACACATTAGGTCAAAACATAGCTCTATCATGACTGCACAGAAAGAGGCAATGTTGTTGATACGGGTAACTGTTGCGGTGCTACGTCTCTGCAAAGGCTGACAAGAGAATCTTGAAAAGAGTATGACTGTTGAAAATAGTCTAGACTGCTAAATATAATGCTGAACAGTCATGATTTGGGAGTCATATCCCCTACTAGGTCTTTACAGATGTGTGGGTAAAACAGACCAGGACTCCCAGGACAGAACCATGGCTTTTACATAATCTGTAGTTTTCTAAACATACCCACTTCAGTGAATTTTGGCTGCAGAAGTTATTGGAGTCCTCGCAGTCTTTGCTATAAGTAGATTGTGGGTTTCTCTGACATTTACTATGTAAATTATAGCATCTATGGGGAAATGCGCTTGTTTGAGGATCCCATCCTATAAGAACAGCTCAAAGGAAGCAGTATCAGGGTCAAGGCTGAAGCCATCCTGTCAAATTAAGCCACAATAACAAAGGGTTGATACAGGAGAACCAAAAGTTCCTGCATTAAAGTTTCCTAACCTTTCCCATTATGAAAAAAATCCAATAATTTTTCTTTTGCGGAGCTTTAACATAGTTTGCAGTAAGCAAAGGTTGAAATTCAGCAAGGGGCAGAATTGTTGTAGTTAGGAAGGAGCTGCTTGCTGTCTCTGAAGAAAACATTGTTCAGAGTGGTATGGACCCTGCAATATAAAAAAACCCAAACCCATCCTTTGTCTTTTATCATAATTTACAGAACATGTCTGGAGTGTCTGAGCATGCGATGCCAGCTGAGCACACCCCAGCCCCTTCAAGGACTTCATCCAAGGGAATGGGCTGCCTGAGTCTCTTTACTAAGGATAAATCCTGGATAAATGGGTTAAGGAGACTGATATCTGCCCCCAGAAACACCTGTGAGATTTCCTAAGACTGATGAACCAGAGTTCAGGTGGTTAAGTTGTTTGTGGAGACAAAGAAATTCCTGATCCAACCCATGGATAACCCTTGGTGAATACAGTTTCAGCTTCAGACTACCCCTGATTTTGTGTCTGGAGGGTTTTTACAGCCACTTTGTTGGAAGCAGGCACTGCCTCTCAAAAGGACGCGTTAGATGGCTGCAGTGACTTCACAGGCTGGTTTGGTTGCATGGTTTGCCTCTTGTTTTGGACACGGCTGAATCATATCCTCCATCTTGATTTTCAGCTGAAATGTGACTTCCTTTCTTATTTCTTAAAATACAATATCCCCCTTCCCCTCCTTCTCCCCCTACTCCCGAGCACATAGAATTGAATATCATGCAGTTCAGATTTACACCTATGGCCAAGTTCAACAAATTAGCAGCCAGAAATTTTAATCAGATATTTAATCTTTCAACCATGTAAGTGAGATTTTGTGTTTACAGTGGCAGCTGGCCAGCTTAACCTCAGAGAAGAAAGATTGTTAGTAGTGTCCTTGAAGCTGAGGAGCCATAGAGCAGTGACTCCACTGAGCAGGTCCGTCTGACCTGTGGCTCAGAGGCAGCTGTAATCAGATCAGTATCTACAGATCATGTATGCTTTTTAAGCACTGGAAAGCCAAGGAAGTTTTTATTGTCTTAGGAATATTGTTAGTAACTGCTCTGTGCATCCAAAATTGTTTAGAACAGTAAAGAAACAAAGCTTTGGTGACAGGAGGCCACTGCAGATGAACTTGCAACACTCCCAGCTCCTGAATTTTTCAAATCCTGGAGGAATGGGCAACATCTTCCCAGATCAGACAAATGCCAATAGCAACGTTAATGATTCTTCCTGTTTCAGTGATGGCTTACACAGATGCATGCCTAAGTAGGCATATGCATGTGATTCACTCCCCATGCCCTGTCTGTAAGGCTCCCACCTATTGCTCAAAGCAACCAATGAACAAAATTGGTTCTCACAGAGTAATTCCCTGGAAACCATGTTATGAAGTAGAATTTGTGAAGTACTTTTCAGTTATACTTGGTGACTACCTTTATGACTGGAAGCTAGACATCCAGAATTTTGACGATTTTGCTGTGCATGGTCACTAAGGGTTTATATTCAAAATGTTCTTATGTTACAGCTAAAGGCTGAATACTTTAGAAGTATGGGAATGTTTGGTTGCCATCAGGGTCTAGGTGCAGTGGCATAGTATCGTTTTCTGATTTGCCCTAAGTACAAACCTAAGCTCACTGTAGCTGCTAGGCAACCTCAGATTAAGATAGGAAACTTGACTTGGCCACTCAGACTCCTCACATAGAAATACAAAACCCTTTGAGAGACATAAGTCTTCTTCCTCAGCACAGATGTGTTTACAGGCAGTGGCCCATGTCAGCCCATCAGTATTCCCAGTGGTGAAATAACAGTTTGGGAAACATTATCATTCTGTACAGTGAGTCTAAAAAATTATTTAACTTAGCTATTTGGTGAGCATTTTACTGTTAGCCATATGAGAAGTTGATGCTCGGAGATAATTTTGGACTGTTTACACTTCATTAGGGTCTGGAGAGGGTATACCACTGTGTACCAGGGTCAAATTTTTAGTATCTTCTGAACTCTCTGACTCTTCGTTGGAGATGTAGACAACTTCTGCCTAAGATAGGGCTACTTTTTAGGAAGGATGTGTATATAGTTCCTGTCTTACAGATTGACATAACCTTTGTGATTTCTAAGTAAAACATACCACTTTATGGTCTTCCAGAATGCTTCCTATGTCTTTGATTGCTACAGTTTAATTGTGGTTGTTGTTCACATGCCTTGTTTAATATGATTAATGTCATAACAAGTCTGCGGACATTCCTCAGTTCTTTACCTTGACAGTGGAATAACACTGGTGACAAAGTGCAGGTTAGGGCATAATGGATCTCTCTTTTTTTAAGGAATTACCTAAGAGTGTTTACAAAGATTTCAGCCTTGGCATTCTGTTATTAGGTAATTGTATTCATCTTTATTTCCAACAATGTATTTCAATTTCACTCTAAAACTGTGGCAAATGTTGCTTCTGAATTAAGCTGTGCATACACATATGCTGTATAAAAAATAGCCGTCCAATGGGGAAAAAAAACTATGGACCATATATTGACTGTAAGCATCCTGTAGATCAGAATAGATCCCCTATTTCTCAGGACAATATCTGATGGGAAAATGAAATATAGCCTGTACACTTACATGTAGCAGAGATATTAATTAGCATGAAACATGGTACAATTTGGATTGAGATCAGGACAGTGAACTGAAGCCACTTTAGTGGCACTGATGAACGATCTTGACTTGTCAATAGATAGAAAGCAGCCATCTATTTTCATCCTTCTTCATGTTTCTTCAACATTTTACACTCTTGACCTGAAAATATTCCTGTTTCACTTGAGGGTGTTAATGGGGGCCAGGGTAGTATATTAAATGGCCAGGTTCCTCTTAGAAGGATGTCAGTGGCTATTAGAAAGCTATATTTCTGTTGTTGCACCTTGTATTTATCTTGCAATTCAGTATCTTCCTTCCCGTTTGCTGACATGCGCTCTTGGCAATAGTTCTGATCCTTCTTCTTGCTGTATGGTCCTACTGCTTGGCAGATGTGACCAAGATAACTTTACCTGGATAAGAGCAATGCATCAGTTAAGTCTATTTGCTAAAATATAAAGTCAGTGATACTGACAGAAGAAAGGATTTTTGAAGAGTTAGTATTAGATGCACTCCCATTGGTGGGAGGCATGATCAGGCACTCCCATGGATTAAGTGTGCTCTTGTCTGGAGAACTGTAGGAATCACTGAACTGAAAGGTATCAACTTCATGATTTGCCTGCAAGAGAGGAACACTCAAATTATTCTTGATCATCAATAGTACAAAGTAGTTTTATCAATCTGTGCCAGAATTTAACTCCCCTTGTCATTAGAAAATTTCAGCTCTCATTTTCTATCTGCAATGGACAAAAAGATCTTTCTTTTACACTATTTTATTTGCAGCTGCATTTCATATATTTGAAAAGTATAATCACATCTCCCCTCTGGACTAAGCACCCCATTTTTTTCATTCTTTCTCTTTAAGTCATGTTGTTTGAACCTCTGATTATTCTTGACTTTCCTCAGTTAGTCCAAGTCTGTTCAATATGGACACGATCTTTTGGCAGATGCCTTCTAGGTGCTGAGCAGAGTGGAAGGATTTCTTTGAGTTAAATAAAATGTTTCCTTTTAAAAATCCCATAATTTAGAGGGATTCTTTTGCATTGGTATCATAGAATTAACTCACCCTCAATGTGTGGTCCCCCACATTCTCTAGCTCTTATTTGGAAGAGCTGTTTCCTTATTTGGTTCTTCCCCCCCACTTTCACGTTGACAGCTGAGAATGCCTTTCTAGCTGTAGTACTTTTCTGCAGTGCTTACTGATAATATTATTTTTAATAGTTTCTTCAACGTGTAAAGATCTTTTGAATTATATTCCAGTCTCTTCCAAGAAGTGAGAAATTCTTCTGACATTCTCCAAGTTTTTAATAAAAATGTTGACCCAAGATGGACCCCTGTGGAAGTGCAGTCAAAGAAACTTTCCAGTCTGACAATGACCAATCTTCAGCTATGTTCTGAGTAGAGTTTTCCAAGAGGCTGAGCACCTTATAACAGTGTTGACTAGCTCACGCTTTCTTACAATATCCTTAGGAAGCTGTCATACAAGGCAGTGTCAAAGCCTTTATGATATCAACTCACAAACACCCATGTGCTGTTGGGAGAGGAAAATTAGGCTGGACTTAACAAAACTGGTGCTTGTTTGACAAAACCATGTTTCTCTGTAGCTGTTACCTCTCAAGTAGTTTGATTGTCATCTGATGGTCCGGCTATAATATTTTGCTCTGGTTTTTTTTCCTGGAAATAAAAATAAAGAAGACAGGTTATGGTTCATGAGCTAGTCCCTATTTAAAAAAAAAATAGTACTATAGTTGCTCTTTTCTAGTACTCTACAACTTCTCCCGTCTATCAGGAGTTCTCAGATGACTGAGATTGAATCTGAATTTATTCAAGTGCATTTTGTCAGGTAAACCTGTTTGATAGTATCTAACTGAAGAGGGGTAACAGTCTGCCATTTTCTATTTTACCCTTGACTAATGGGGTACTGATGACTTTTGACCAATGAGTTTTTCACCAGCAGTGTTAACTGCATTTAACATTTGATCACACTTTTTTCTTTCAATGAAGACTGAAATAAAAAAAAAATGTGGATCAAACTACTTGCAGAAGAATGTCTCATTGTTATTTTACATCCCTTGGAAGATGTGCTATGCCTTAACATTTCTGATTTTCTCTCTGTGGCACATGATGCTCTTTATAGCTATCCTCAATAATGTGCTATGCTTTTCACTTTTTCATTTTGGAAATTAGGGTTATTAAAGAAGTTTAGCAAAAGTAATGCCCACTTCTATCTGGAGCTGATCAAGATATTTTTTCACACTCTGACAATCAGTGGCCTGGCTCCAGTTATTCATGCTTGTGCCATTTCCTGACCAGACTACAGCAACGCAATATATAGAAAGCCTTTGGAGAATCAATATGTGTAGAAACTGGTCCTGTGTTTTCTCAGTGGCTGAGGCTAATCCAGATTTGTCATATTTATACTCCACTCCTTTGAATGGCCTCCCATCAAGATTTGAGTCAAATTTAGGGTCTTGTTAACTATCTCCATGTTCTCCTGGCCTGAGAAGAGAATCTAAAAAGCTTGCATGGAAGCTCTGGGGTGAAAGCTGCGGTCAAAGGTCCTCTACTCTAATAGCACTCTTCATAGGAAAGTGAAAACTGTCTGCAAAGAATGTGTAGACTTTTCAGGCTGGCAGGGAATAAAATGATCTTTCCAAGAGCTGAGCTTACTGCTCTCCATAGTTGGTACCAGTGACACTTTACATATTGTGTCCGTGTTTGTCTAATAGTAGATTACTTTCTCTTGTGCACTTTCGGCTGCTGGAAGAAGGAGACATTTCTTAGTACATCATTGCAAGAAGCTCACATACTCCCATGACAAATGTAATTTTGGAAAGTGTACAGAATCGAATAGGAAAAATAAACCGTAACCCAAGCATTTTAGCATGCATACAACTTTGTGTTATTATACACAGCAATTGTCATATTGTGAAAATTTGGGGAAAGTGGAAAAATTCTCAGATTATTAGTTTGATCTTGGTACTTTGCCACATGACTGCTGGGAATTTAGGGGTTTTGTTCTGGGAACAGGAATGGTGGGAGGGCGTAGGAGGGTATTATGAGGAATCAAGGACTTACTGGGCGAAAAGCAAGAGATTAAGATTAGAGGTTTATGATACATGGTGATTCTCAGACACATTTCAATTTCTCTTTGATTTTTCTTTTTTATTACGATCTAAATGACAAGGACACCAAGAGCTTCATTATGTGACTGTCAAAATTCTCAGACTCCTGCAACAGAGCTTCTGGAGAGGGCTACCATGGATCCTCCCTCGATTCTGTGCCTGTATGGATCCAACAATCTGAGATGCTGGGAGAAAGCATATAGCATCACTGCCACTCCCAAATGCGCATTAGCTACTGCAAAGCCCAGCCAGCAACCTGGCCAGCCAACTCCATGTGGGTGGCAGCCCTGAGGACCACCAACACCTTGGGGAGTACACTGAACACGCCATGTCAGACCAAGACAAACTGTACACTACATTGTCTAGATCTTGCTTAGTGCCCACCAAGCTGTCATTTCTATCTGAAGACTTCCCCAGAAAAGAGAGAGGACAAATTGTACTAAGGACAAGAAAACATCATAAGGAACTTTTCCCTAGCACAATGCCTGTCCTTTGGTTCAGTTGCTCTGCAACCAGTAACATCTCCCTTGTTTTCATTGCTGAACAGACAAAAGAGCAACAGCTCTGAAGATTTTAAAGGCTTTTTTTTTTTTTTTTTTTGAGAATAAGCTGGACACAGGACCCAAATAATCATCCTTAGAGGTTTACGTCATCCTCTGGTGTTTTGCCCATCAAAATAGAGCCTGCTTCAAAGAAGTGACATAGCCCCCTCGATGGCAAAGTGCACGCACTGGGAGAGAGCTCTTGGATTTCTGACTCCTTCACAGCACAAGTCCTTGCCTCAGAGAAATTTAAGTTTACCAGAAGCCCTTCAATTATTTTTTGTTTCGTTTCCCCAATGCCCTCCAGATTAGAACACAGCTTGGCAATGTCACTAAAAGAAAGAGAATGAGAAAAGAAAACAACAAAACCCCAGCTGCCAGCGTTTCAGCTACAAACGTGATTGGAAGGGTTTGTGAAACTTGCCATAAAAGTACTTCAGACAGAAATGTTCTTTTCTTTGTATGATTTTTGGCAAGTTTCAGATTTCAGCTGGTACTGCGTGCAAAACCAGCAGTTCTATTCAAATACATCTGGGTTAAGATTGGCAGGTGGGGAATGCTGACAAACCCCTGTCAGAGCCAATGAGATCTCCACTATGTGTGCATCAATGGAAGAACTCCTCTTGCTTAATAAAGACAAGGATATTTTATAATAAAATGAAAACAAGGAATCAGAGGGTGAGAATCAGTCTTCTAGTATCTCATCCTGCATGGGACTTGATCAAGGGATATTTATGACTCTCAGTGCCATAGACAGGATGAGAAGGGATTGTGTCATTTGCTCATTTTATTCCCTTGTAACCACCTGCAATCGTAAGGAGATGAACTTTCATGGACATTCATAATTTAACAGAAGATGGTGCCAGGTAACATAGTGTTCCAAACTTCAAAATGTGACATTCTCTTAAACACCAAGAGATTCTTCAGTATTGTTAGAACGGGCCTATTTCCCTGCATCCTTATGTAGTGACCCACAGGCACATATTTTCAAGATTCCCATTGTAAACATGAAGATGAAAAAGTTGAGATTGTCATATAATCACATGATGCTGGGAGGCACAGCTGTAAAGAATTAAAAACAGAGTCTAACTGGAGTTTTGATTTAACTGGGAGAATGGGCAGCACTGGCACTGCATGTTTTCAGTAATGTTTATACTCAGTCTATCTTGAACATACACATATCTATATACATTTCCATATTTTAATTATATCACTGACCCTAGGTGCTATTTGTCCAAATCTTATTGTAAACTCAAATACATGGAAGCAGTTATATAAAAAAGGCAAGGCTGTTAGCTCTATTTTGCTGCTCTTTCTTAACAATAATTATTTGCATCAAGCAGTTGTAAAGATATGTCATACGCATAACATTGTGCCCAAGACTTGGCAATGATTTTTTGCTTAAGAAAGACTGGCAGAAGGACTGCATGATGTGTAGTAAGAAAACAAAGAGCTATTTTGAAATCTTTTCTGGATTTTCAGGAGAGGAGCACCCAAGTGACGCTAGTTCAAACTCAGTTGTATGTGATTAAATCTGTTCTTTGACTCATTCTAGTGGTTTTCAGAGAGAAATATGTCTGCTTGGGCTCCAAGCAGATAACTTCCTTCTATTTCTGTTCTGGCTCTGGGTATCCATCGCCCTCAACCCCTGTTCCTGCCCATCTGTAAAACACATAAGGCCGGATTTAAACACGGTAACGTACACAGGCAAATGATGACTTGGAAGTACTTGAAGGAAGGGATGTGTTTCAGGACTCATTTGTGTTGTTCTCAGGAGAAAACACTCACAATGAGATTCCTTCACATGGAGAAAAGTCATCAGATTTTCCACAGAAAATCTCAATAGCTTGCGTTATCACCTTTAGAACAAAATGCAGAAAAACCTGGGGAGGTTTCATCTTGATGTGATGACTGAGCCATACTTAAAAATTTAAGTTGACAAGAAAAGCACAAATTTGTAAGAGATCGGTGAGTTTTCAGTCAAAATGGGGCAAACAGCACAGTCTGCAGCACAGTGAACTTCAAAGATATTACATCAAGCCTTAGGATCTTCACTAAACCTGGAGCAGTTCTGGAGAACTGAAGTCTTCCCACTACAATCCGACCTTCAGATTTCTTCATGCTCATATCTACAAAGATCAGAGATGGATGGATTCCATCCTGATTAATTCGCCTGTACTTAAAGTATTTATTACCAATGTGAAAGCTGGGGAGTAATGCAGTTTTTCTGGGAATATCAAAGGAAATTTTCTTTATTGATGCAAACAACTGAAATACTTTTTCACTTCAGCAAGACTGAGACCAAATCATCATAGGAGATGGAAGACAAATATTGCCAGTAGAGAAAAGGCAGTAGCTGGAGAACTGGAAACATGAGAAACTTTTGTTTGATATTTAATGAAACATCTATTGGTGAGTGTGTTGATAATTTTGTATTTGTATAACCAGTGAGGGCCTTAAATCAGGAGGAAAAGTCAGTTACTGTCATGGTATGAAGGTGAAGAGAGAAAGGGGATGCCTGCCCACAGTGGTCATGGAACTGGCTTGAAGTAGCAAAACCGGGGTCCAGTGCTTGATACAAGAAATACTCTTCATAAAAATGCCTAAATATCCAGAGTGAAGACTCCAAAAATGGTTTTGCTGTTTTCACTGCCAGCATGCTTTCTAAAAATGGACTGCCTTCAGATAACAGCTTTCATCTCTCAGATGAATATAGAATCTTCCCTTCAGCCACGGTTTGAAGTCTCCAGGTGCTTAACACGTACAGCTGAAGTCAAAGTCTTTTCCTGAGCATTTTTTCCAAACCAGCTGAAGTAGCTCTACAACTGAGGTGCTTATCTCCCTGCACGCCTCATACAGATGCTGCAGGCACCTAACTTTGAGCAGCTGCATGCCTAGGAAGTCGGTGGATCTTAGAACCAACCAGGCCACCAGTCACCTTGTTGGTGTCTCTTAACAAGGATGCGGTTTCCTTTGAAATGAAATTGGCATTCCAGACAGAGCATGCAAAAGAGCTTGAAAATATGTCCCTGAAATTCCTCGGTGCATAAAGACTGCCTTCACCTGCAGACAGCCATAGACATTAGCTCTGAAATAAAATCTTCTTGTTCCTCTTACATGTGAAACCTACTGCAATCCTGTTAGCTGGAAGCCACTGTTGGGATCCAGGTGTGGCTGTAAGGATGCAGTGGGATGTCCTGAGATCAACAGATTGGTTCTGAACACCAGGGAAAGATGTGTGAATATGTTTTCTACATTTTTTACCAACAACCAGACACGGCAATATCCCTTGCCATGCAGCCCATATGCTTCATTGGCAGGCAGTTTACACATCTGCCTTTCCCACATGCAAATAGGCAGAGTCACCTATCTTATCTGCAAAGTAACCAAGCAACGACAGTGTTGAATTGCTCAGTCTGCTCATGATGGTTATAGAAAGAGCCTGTGCAAGCTCTTTGTGAAGAGGAGCACTTGAGGTGTCACAGAACTGCTGCTGTATGCAGCAGGCTGTAGTTAGAGCAGATAGCTCTGCTGCTGCTCTTCTGTCTTGCCAAAGAACTTGTCCATGTACCCTACTCTTATCTCCATCTTCTGTGAAGCCCAGTGGAAGGCATGGAGTCTTGAATTAAAGACCTGTTAGTGTAGCAGTTTTAACTTCTTAATGATGCTCGGAGTGGGTATGTGCTGGCTTTTTTCTTTGTTCCATGGCATTTGACTGTTCAGTAGGAAATACAGGTCTTGTATGTCACAGTTCTGGTCTATATTGTGTTCCTTGATTTGGGATTTTTCATTTTGTCACAGCTTCACATTGCTAAAGGGTGATCAGCAGCCTCTGGGGAGAACAAGAGCCAGGATATACATCCAGCAACCACAACCCTGATGCTCTTATTATTATTTTGAGTAGCTTAAATCTCACTAAGAGGGTTGGGGGCATAACAAAATTGCCCATCGTTTTCCTCACAGTCAACATCATGCATACTAACTACATCAGTGTTACTAGCCTGAGAAGTACATATAAAGCATACAGGCAGATGTAGGAGATGTGGGGTGCGGATCAAGCCAATAACTACTAAGAAGACACAGCTTTTCAGTCCTTGTGAAAAAGAAAGGTAATTTGTAGTTGTTAGCATTCCGCTCACAGTTCAAGAGTTTGTAGTCGGCTTTCTGATACAACCTGCTACAACAGCAGCTCTCTGCAGGTACCAAAGCAAACTACCTGATCAGGGCTACTCTGGAAACCTTTTTTTTTTGCTGTGTGAGGGGGCACACTTTCTATATTGTTGCAAATACTTCTTTTTTCTCCTATTTCCTAACAGCAGTTAGTTTGGCAGCTCAAATCTTTCTGGATGAACTAATGTAAATACAGGCTGCTGGACCACATGGTCTTTGCCACTGCTGCTGTCTGCTTTCAAAGTTTTGGTGGGCTTCGTAATGGTAATGGGCAACTTTGCCTGACCTAGACAGAAACAAGTAGGACGGGTGTAGTAGCAAATCTGAAAAGGGGAATAGCAGTCAGAGTGTTCATCATCGTTTGTGATTTCCAATAAGGATTCAGTGATTCACAAGGGGATTATCAAATTAAAAGTGAGTCTGAATGTAATGGCCCCCCAAAATTTCAAAATCAGAGGAATCTCCTTAGTGTTGCTGGATGATTAAATGTGTTCATTTGTGCCTTTGGGGATGATAGAGTAATTCATCATGTGGATGTCAGGGAATACTCTGCTTTATAGGGAAAATTGTTGCCCAGAGGAAGGCTCAGATGGTGCCTCCATGCCTGCTTGTCACCACCCATGGATACTTGTCTCCTCAGGCTAAGAGTGAATTTGCCACGATAATATCATACCTGCATGTTATCATCCCTCCAAGCCAACACATTAAGGATTGACACCCCAGCCTGACCACAGAAGTCTGCAGCCCAGTGGGAAGTGTCTGCCTCCCGCATGAGAAGTCTGCTTCCAAGCACGGGGGAAAGGGAAGGAGGGATGGGAAAAGAGACCTGTGGGAGCCGCAAGTAATGAATAACCATTTGAACTGTTGCAGGAACAGCAGAATAAAACCAGGGAGGAGAGTCAGTGTGGGGAGCTTACAACCGAGGGCCTGGTTTCCAGTGGCCGCCTGGCTCCCCTCTCCCCAGGGCCTATGGGGCCACTGGGGCCATGGGGCTCACAGGGATGCGTATGGGTGATGCCGGTCGGGCTGGGCGAGTGGCCGCCGGCTCCACGCCGCGCCTTGTTGTTGTTGGTCCGGCGCAGGAACTTGGCAGGGGCGCGCAGCCGGTCCCCGCTCCGGGTCCCACAGGCAGGAAAAGTCTCCCAGCCTGCGGAGGAGACAGCCTGGCTGAAAAAGCCCCGCCAACTCTGCTGCAGATAAGTTAATGTACACAGAAGGGACGTAAATTACCACGACCCTCAGCAGCAGGACATTGGCCAGGGCCTGTCAGGAGGAGGACAAGCGTCGGCAAGGCTCCGCGCCTCGCTGACATTTACCTCCAGATAGAGCCGCCGCTGCCTGGCGAGGAAGGACCTGGTGGAGCCAGGGCTTCCTTGAAAACAGCTGCCTGTCCCCGACACCTACAAACTAATGCGGTTTTAATCAGGGGAATTAACGGAAGGCAGCGTTCTGTTTTTCCCAAACGATTTACATGGGGACGGCAGCCTTGCTCTCCCTCTTCCCCCGCCGCCTCCTCTGTGGCTCCACTGCCATTTCCCTTATGTTCCTTTATCTGCGCTGATTTTTTTTTCCTACTCCCCTCTCCGGGGAGCCAGACGTGCCTTCATCTCCACCCCCTGAGCCCTGACGACACTCACCTCCCTGTTTACACACTGACATCACGATGCAGCCTCCCTCCAAGCCCAGAAATAACCCCCGGGAATAAAGCAAACAGGAAAAGGCCACCGCCGTTGTTGCCTCCTTCGCAGCTACAGATACATCACCCTTTCAGGGGCTGCACCCGCACAGAGCGATGCACAGGCAGTGGGATCCTGGGGCTGTGTTCCTGGGGCTACACATGTTGTGACATGAAGGCACACGATGCCCGACTCCCAGTCTCCATTTGGTAGATGGATGGAGCTGAGGTGGAACAACTGCATTTAGATAACAAGAGGAGTAAGTGGGAGTGCCGATGCTGGAGACTGTCTTCCAGACTTACACTTTAGCCATTACACCATGGTTCCCCATATAAATGCATTCTCCTCTCTCTTTCTCCACCCTTGCGTTTTCATTTTCCCTCATGGAGAGGCACAGTTAAGCTTAAAACCAGGTGTACCGAATAGACAGTGTGAACAACAATGGGAAAATGTCTGCAAGGTCACCCCTGGTTATTCCAAATAGCGTGTTGGAGTCCACGCACAGCCCATTAATTTCAACACAACTCCTTGTGTGGTAAGCTCCTACCCAAGTTGTGTGTGGGAGGCACATTTGGGCCCATGGAGATTTCGTTATTATTGTAAGCTCCAGTGTTAGAAGGCTCCGGGGGACAGCACTTTGCTCTCCCTCTTAGGGAAAAGTCAGACTTAAGCTAACTTCTGTGTCTTAACGTATTGCTTGCCCTTACTTCCATGAGCTCTGCTCTCTTGTGTTTGCTATATGCTCTGTCTGCATACCTGGCAGAAGACCGCTACCAGGATTGTGCTCACTAGAATTATGCTGGATCGGTTAGAGTACACAGATGTCCCTAGATGCCTAGGCTATTTTATCTGGCTTTGGAAAGGCAATTACAGTTCAGCAAGGAATGGGTAACTTTATGGAGGCCAGAAAACAGGTGCTGTGCCCAGAAGAGCTTTTTTGCTTGCTGGCTTTTCCCTGGAGATGCTGGGGAAGTTCTGGGACCAGGCCTATCTGAATCCATGGTTGCTTTATGCAGTTGACTTCACAGGCATGTCTGCATATAGAGTAGGAGAGAGCAAGCACAGAGAAGTCTTGCCCAGAGCCTTTATAACCTATGTTAGAGGCAAGAAGTGTGCACAAAAGTCACATGAAAAGATGGTTATTCTGATAAATAGATTAAAAATAAATAAATAGGCTTAGTGTATTCAGGATTTCCAGGGGCTTTCCATAAATTATCAGCATTCCCATCCACTTTTTGAAAGGCAGAAACTGTGTATGACCGTGGCTTTCCTGTCTATAAGTCTGCATCCTAAGGGGCAACCTGGGAACATTGATTATGGAGTTATGGAGCGGATAATCTTGAGTACCATCAAGCAGAATGTCCCATGTTCAGAGGACACATTATTGCTCTCTACAACTACCTAAAAGGAGGTTGTAGCAAGGTAGTTGTCAGTCTATTTTCCCAAGTAACAAGAGATAGGACAGAAGGAAATGACCTCAAGTTGTAGATGTGGCACTCAGTGACATGGTTTAATGGTGGACTTGATAGTCCTGGGGTGATAGTTGGACTTGATGATCTTAAAGGGTTTTTTTCCAACCTAAACAATTCTACAATTCTGTGATTGTCAGGACATTGATTTCTCCAGAGCAATAGGAGGTGCTGTCTTTCCCACATCACTTTCTAAGCAGGGAACTGATCAGAGGACTGATTCTCTTTCCTATATGTGCAATGTCCTGGGACCGAAAAGAAAATATCTCCTAGAGAAGAAAACTGTTCCAGTAACAAAATACTTTAATTATTATTTTTGTTGGTTTTATTGTTGTTCTGCATTGCAAATAAAAAGAAAACTAGCAATGAGATAAAGAAGTAGGCTGATAACCAGGTATATATTTAAAAGACAGCAATGACCTCACTTCTCTTCTAACTTGAATATCCTGGAAAAGGGGTAGAAATATCTTTGTCCTTGGTGGGACTATTCAGACATAACATGTTATGATAGCTTTTCTAGGGACACACAGTCAGCCCACTGAATTGACAGATGCTTTTTTTCTTGACGGCTTTCATGTTATAAAGGTCAAAGCATGATCAACATGCAAGGGTTTGGTTGTGGCAACTCCCACTCTTCTCAGGAAAACATTACGGTAGGTCCCCATGAGAGTCCAAGAGTGCATACGGCTGGATGGCCAAATTCTCTTTTATCCCCAAGAACTGCTCAACATCCGTATCTTCAAAAGAGATGGAGGTGGGGTCTGTCTTCCAATGTGTTCTTTCAGCTCCTGGAGGACAGAGGAGTACACACTGCTCTGCTGCAAGACAAAGAAACAAATGATAGCAGCAGCCATTCTCTCTGTGCATGTGCCAAGGACAGGACTCTCTGGTGGCTCCCTCCCTCCATATGAAGATATGGCTTCCCCAAACAGCCAGTGCATGTGTGCTGCGGCACTGGCAAGCTCCACAGGCTGACGCATGTTTTCATCAGTTCTCGTACAGAATGCCCGCCGTGTTTTCTTCCAAAATATATTCACGTTCCTGGCACTGGAAATCTTTATCTTTAGGTGCTGTTTTAAGCACACCCACTGCTTCCTGACTTAAAGCAGTTAGAGCACAGACAGAGATTTACTGACATCAGATAGTGGTTTTCTTAAGGCTGCTTAAGGCAGATTGTTCTTCTGGTGGACAGGACACAACTGGGCTTCATGTGGGTGGAAAATAAAAGATCAGTTTTTCCAAAGTGAACATGTTTGGAGCAGGAAACCAAATGATGAATGAACATATCTTCAATGCTGAAGGGCTAATGGGAAGGGCTGGGGTAATTGTAGTTCAAACAAATGCTGGTTTTGGTTCCAGAGGGGCTGAAATATGCTTCTAATTCGGGTGCAGCCTAAATGTGAAAACGCCTAGTTTCATGGGGCAGGTACCAGAGACTTCATACCAGGACCAGAACCACCCAAAACGTGTGCAGAAATAGCTCCAAACAGCACTTTCTCAGTCCATCCATAATGTCAGAAGCAAAGAGGAAGACAGATGCTACACAAGTTTCCTGCTGCACCCAGCTCCTACAGTCGCTTCACTCTTAATCCAGTGCTCCCAGAGCCAGCCTCAGCAGAGGACCTCCCCACAAGGGCTGATGCTCAGCCAGACTCCCGCGGGCTGGAGAATCCAGCCTCACATTTTTATGTGATCTGTTGCTGTGTTCGCACCTCTTCAGTGCATTTCATTTCAAAACTGATCATGCTTAGTTTCAAATGGGACTTCAGTAGTGAGTCACTCCTAAAGTACCCAGTGGTATGTAAACATACCCTAACTGTCCTGAAAAAACAAATCCCAGCTTTTTAATTCTGTCACAGACACTCTGACAAGATGCTGACCCATCTGTATGTCTAAATGTCCAGGTATGTCTCTTCAGGATGTATTGGCCGGGATCTAACTTCTTACTTATACAAATGTAGACTCTGACATACAGGTGATGAGGGATTTGGGGAGGTATCTCTGATTCAGAAAAAAAAAAAAAAAGATTGTTTGGCTGCACATAGATGGCCTCTGGCTTCCTTCAGGGATGTTCCCTGTTTTCCCCAGTCTCGTGCTTTGAATAAATATCCAGAGGCTTGGGAGCTTATCCAGACTTATCCAAATCTCTTTGAAGGGATGGATTAAGGCAGGAACCCTGGGACCCAGGCCAAGAAACCTCAACAGCACAATAAGTCAGTGAGAAACCAAGAGTCTGTCCATGGAAGCTGGCTAAGGAAAAATGAAGAAGTCCATCCCAGTGAGGTGATAGGAAGGGATCGTCCATCTGGGGAAGAAGGGCTCTAAGGGGAGCTGAGCAAGGGAGATGAGAGAGGGAGGAGGGTGTGAGCTGGACTGGGAGGGCTTTGAGAAGGCCCCACTGTGGCAGGCTCAGGCCCCAGTTGCCTTAAGCCAAGCTTGCCTTATGGGTCTGTGACCCTGCCTGCAAACTGTGCAAAGAAATTACGATGGGAGGCTTCTCTCTGGCACCAGCTGCATCAGCAACATCAGTGGAACAGGCTGTTATCCCAGCACAGATTACCATGTGAAGGACATAAATAATGGAAGCATGAGGAAATCGTATGAAATAATATATAGTCCCAAGGAAGAAGACCAGGAGGTTTCTATTCACCTTGCTCCGCGCAAAGCACAAGAGCACATTTAATAAAATACTGAAATATGGCAAAATAAGAACTGATGAAAGGAAATCCCTATTCAGACATCATAGTCTAACCTGGTGTCATTGTTTGATACAAGACATCACTTAGTCTACAAGTCCTGAGAGACTGAATAGAGAGCAAGATACACGGACAAGTAGCAGGGTTTTATCGGTCTGTGGTATTAAGGATCAGTAAGGGTGCTGGGATTGTCTGCTGGTTTGTTACAGCTTTTGCTGCTTGGTTTGAGGTTGTGTGTGTGTTTTGTTATTGTTGTTTGTTTGTTTGTTCTCCTGGGAAGATCAAAGTGCCTCCAGTAGAGGCATGTTTGTGCTGTGAAGGGCAGATTAAACAACCCCAAAACATGGTGGGGGACAGCGGTGGTGCAGGAAGAGTGGAGAGGAGGAAGCAGGAAAGGGAGATGGTGGTCAAGTCCACTGTTCTGCAGGCCAGCAGCCCTGAGTCACAGGACCCCCATCCTGTTGTGGGCTGAGACAGGGCCTCGACCACCCAGAATGACTCCTGGAGCAGGAGTTACCCTTTTCCAGCCACCTAGTTTGTTGTTGTCAATGTTTGTTTGTCTTTGGTTTTATCTTAGTTTGTTTCATTTGTCTTTACTTTTGGTGTTTATTTTTGCTACTCAAATTAACCAAACAACAAGCAATTAGGCTGTTTTACTGAATAAAATATATGCATGTCCCATGTTCTGGACTTCCAAAAGTGGGTGGGAGCAAAAGGAACACCATTGATTTACAGATATTTTTTTAATGATTGCTGATGGTGTGACTGAGGTTGGAGACCATCTTGAAGCAGAACAGCTGAAGTAATCTCATAGCAGAGCTGGGGCCCAACAGCATGTCTCCACATAAAAAATGTAAATCGATACACAGGTAAAATAGGCACTCAGCTTTGAAGGCAGAGACTGTTTTTCGGTTTTCAGTCCTTTCCTAACTGATATGAAGACCCTTTAACTGCCTAAGCTGCATCACACCCTCCCATCTGCCCCACTTGACTCATACTGCAGGATAAATCTCAAATTCTCAGGGGCAGTGGTTATGTCTGAGTGAAGCTCGTGGGTCACGCAGGAAAAAGATGTCTGCTAAAATCTGTGCATCAAACTCACACAGTGTTCTTAAAGCTCAGATAATCCTTCACCACATTCTCCAGTTCATACATACAGCTTTTTTCCTCTCTTCACTCCCCAAATGAAAAAGAAAAGGGAGCACATAGCTGAACCCCTGTCTTAGCTATGAAACAGAGATTCATAGCTGAACCCCTGTGCATGTTGATGGGGGCTCCTCTCTCAGCTGAGCTTCTTGATATGTGAGAAAACCCAGAAATTGTTAACATAAAGCTAATCAAGCAAGAGCTTGCACCCAGCTCAAAGACCTGTCTGGTTCATAGTGGGAGGTGAGTAGTCCATCATGCGGTGGTACAAGTGCTTATTGCATCCACAAAGTATTAGGAACTGCAGCACAACAGTAATATGGGGGGAGAACGGGTGGTAAGAGGTGAAGTGACAAGTTACTTCCAAATATAAAGGGAAAAAAACATCCAAAATGTTTGTCTTGAACTATTTTTCTGGTTAATGTTTAACCTTCCACTTTTCCAAAGTAACATTCCTGTTATCAGCTCCATTGCTGAAGGTCACATATAGAATAAAAGTCATATCTTAAATGTGAATAAATAACACAAGCAGAAATTAATTGAGTGCAAGTGACTCATGTGACATTTAAGGTTTTCTTTACCTACCAATGTAAGCAAATGGTGTAAGCATGTCCCTTTTTGTCCCATGAGCTGAAAAGAAGGCAAGTGAGCCAGAAATGACCTATTGTTCCACAAATGCACTCGAACTCCATTAGGAAGGCACTCATCCTCAGATCTAGCTATACTAGGAAGCACACAACTGTAGGACAAGAAGATATCTGTGCCCTGGCAGGGGACATGCTCCGAAGGTAGGGGTAGGCTTGCTGCTAATGAGAAGCACTGGGAAAGCATGTGAGTTGCACTGTGCAACTGTGTGAATGACAGCTGTGATTTTGACTGGTTAGGAGCACTCTGATAAGAACCTGAGGGGTAAAACCAAATGCTTTTGAGGAATTTGTGACCAATAAATCAATCATTTCATTAAAGCAAACAAATTCAATGCATATGGTTTACCTCCTGTGTTTGGGGGTCTCAGCACCTTTAGATGCATGAAGGTTCATCTACTAAGGGGTTTTATTCTTATGGAGGGGGAATTAACTGGAATCACCAGTGTCATTCAGATTTTCTTTCTGGTAAATCCCTAACTGTGTTTATTTATGGCTTAAAATAGCCAAGCTATTTCATAAGGGAGCAACAGGGATAGAGAAGAAGCAAATGCTGCTACATAAGGATTTACAACAAAGACACCTGGCTCATCGATGTGGTTCATAAATACATGTTTGGACTGCACAGTCCAAAAAATATCCAGATATTGAGAAACTTTTCTTTCATGCAAAGTTATAAATTTTTCATCCGAGATCCAGACACTAGGAAGAAGAGGCTCTGCTTTATAATGCCTAAGGTGTAGTTCTCCTGTTTGCTTCAATTATTTGTACATTCCAGGGGGAAGAATGGAGCAAGACCTCTGATACTGAGCAGACAGCTGCTTTCTGTAGAAGGCATAGAAGCAGTGACTGCTTGCTTTGCAAATTTAAGTGGATCTGAACCATTTCTAAGATTACTGCTGAGACAACTCTTACTATAATTGTCAGTATTATATTGGATTTATTTATCCAGGTCCTTTAGTACTCTCTGTTGTGCTCTCCTCAGCTGATAAAAACAGCTAGTTTTAGGGAAAAAAGAAAGGAGAAAGCAGTATCGTCCAAGCAATCTGCTTTCTAGATCATTTATGAACTACTGCCCATGATTAAGTTTTGATGGTCTTACCCTCTTCATTTTATGGTGGTTTTCAGGGGATCTGTGGCTGATACATCTTCTGCCTGAATTGAATGAAAAAACTTGTGTATTGGAGTTCCCAGCTTATGAACAGCCCCAAGGGGAAATGTCAGTGGATATTTGTAGGTCATTCTGGGCAATGCTCTCATTTTTAGTCCCACCATTGTAACACCTGGGAAATAGGAACATGCTTTGCTGCTGGGATGAAGGCTGCTCTCACCTGCACACTGCAGTCATGGCCTAGTCTGCACATCTCTCAAAGGGTACAAGTGGCTGCGCATTCAGATTTCCTAAAGGCCTTTTGAAGGGACTTGGAAATAAAATGTCAGAGCATTCAAATAGCCCATATGCTTCTTAATAGTGATTATCATTTTTCTAAAGGAGTCTCATTTTACTTGACCTCTGTGCACTGCAAAGTCAATAAAATAGAATCCAGCTTTGATGTTGAAGAGGCACCGTATACTCCTGGAAATGAAAGCAGCTGTCACAAACAGCATATTCTTCCTTTCTCTCTTTCTTTATTTAGTTATTTTTTTTTTTTTTAGGAAATAAACGTTGTGAAACAGACTGATGAGTTATTCTATTTCTCCTAATCTCAGTCAAGTTTAATTTTTAAACTAATAATAGCAATACTGGTGCAAAGTCTCAGAAACATAAACTCCAAAGAAACAACAGCCCTTTCTTTAGTGATAACTCTCACCATGTCGCAGTCAACATTTGAGCCCCTGTGACAAGCTTGAAAGTTGGAGGACTGGAGGGATGGACTACTTTGCATTTCTGAGACCACTGCCAAGCCTGTGCTAAGGCACACCACAGAGAACCACCCTTACCAGCACACCAGTGTCTGTCTTTCTGAATAGGAGATTCAGTATTGGTTTTGCCTCCCCCGACTCTCAGACAAGTTTTATTTCCTCCCTCTTCCAAGAATTTTTACTCTGTTTTCTAGACCATGATCTAGAAATACAGCTTCTTCTGGCATAGTCTCTGATTTCTGAAGAGAAAGGGGCTGTTCAGAGTTGATGCTGTGGTCCAAGTCACTGTCTATCACACTTCCCTGCTCTATTTTCACTTTTCTCATGTAACATCACATCATCTCACTTAATACATTTGTTTCTGATTACAGGCTGTGTATAATGGCCCAGCACAATGCCTTACAGTATGCTATGGCTTCATGCCATGGGAAAACATATTCATAATTCTTATGACCCCAGAGCAGCAATGATGCATTTTTTAAAAAACAGAAGAACATACAAAGGAATTATTTTGTAGCAGGATTAAGCATCATTACTCACAGCAGACATACACTTTGGAACTCATTAAGCCTTTGTTTTGTTATTCTTGGTATTTCAGGACATGGTTGTAAGTGTCTCTTGCTTCTTTCCAATTCTGCTGTATAAAATCTCTTAAAATTAGGCAGGACTAGGCCATAAAGCTCTTGATCTCAGATGCTGGGGCCAGATTTTTCCTTCCTTGTCAATCTGGAGTGAATCTGCAGGCAAGGGATTTTATTCTTTTCCAGCTTCAATTGGTCAAAAAAAATGTTGAGGGAATGGTAAGAAAGGTGGCAAGGAGCTGCAGCATGTCTGGATGGTAGCAAATAAGTACACACAGCAAACGGTTCCCTTTTGCCTTTCCATACGATTAAAAAAAAAGGCAAGAACTTAAAACTGAGAAGAGTCTGGGTGGACAGATGGATGGGGTGGGGAAGAAAATGTCAGAGCAAGCCCCTGGCTATTTCTCATTTAATTTCACTCAGTGGCAATATGTCAAAACCAGGGAGAAGAAAAAGAGGACATTGAAATTTGAGGGAGGGGGAGGATGTGTGTGAAAAAATCCATAAAATGTGGTTCCATTTTAAACCCTTCTACACAGAAAAAACTGCAACATTTTCAGGAGATTTTCTTCTTATTTTTTAATCCTTTCTGCAAGGCAGTGGTCTCAGAGGAAATAGGCCAAAATACTGCAAATTACTCTCCGAGTTGTGGTACCCACCGTTTAACTGCAGAAAACCTGTTGGCAATGAGAAATGGGGATCAACCTCAACCTTGGTGTAATTCCACTGACATCACCACGGCCACGCTATGGCAGAAGTTATTCCCCTGAGAGGAAGTTCTCTATTTTAAGATTAAAAGTATACAGAAGCAAAACAAGAAGCAGAATCCGGTGAATGTCTCCATTCATGAGGATGGAAAGTTTTGGTACTGAACCCTGAATTGTCACTGGTCCTTTTTCTCTTTGGCCTCTGTCTTGGAGAGGTTTTGGTCATTCCACACACAACAACTAATTCCCCACTAAACATACCAGTGGCATTACCCTCCTCTGGCCTCCCACACGCTGTCATACTCTTATCAGGACACTCACACACATGCTAGCACCAGGACCCTTTGGTAGCTTCATAAAAAAGCAAAGCCAGCCTTATGAGTCAGGATCTGGTAATGATAAGTGCTGGAGAAAATGTGCACCGATAGATAAGCACGAGGCTAAGGATAGTGCCTGCCTCATGGGACTGCCTCTGCTTTAATGACATCCAGAAGACAAGTTGAGAACATGAAGATCTCTGTGGGCTACTTTTACTTGTCTGGAATCCCTAGGGCTTCATAAGATGACTGGCATGGAAGCTTTGAACTGAATCTTTCCAGCTGATCTTTACATTTCTTAAAACACCTCCATAATTATGAGTGTTAAAGCTCTTTGAATATGAGTTGACTTTCGGTTGCTCAAAAGCCATTCAGTGAAATCCTTGCTTCCCATGTGGTGAGAAGAAATCAGATGTGCTCAACCACATTTCTGCTCTACCAGCCTTCTCTTGAGGTTCACCTTACCATTTTCACCTCTTCATACATATGACTTGAGCTGTTTGAGCATTCAGCTTTTCCACCTATCCCAGGTAAAATCTGCTCTGTGTGTAAGGGTTTTCAGGTAAAAACTACATGCAAATTTGAAAGTTGGCTCTGGAAATTTAGCCTAGGAAAAGAGATTCTGTCCTAACAGGGCTGGCTTAACCAGGATGAGGAGTGTTTCTTCTGCACTCTGACAGAACAATTTTTCCCGGGAATGGGAGTCCTCTGCAGAGGTTCACACAGTGAATGTGATTTGGGCAGACAAATAATATTCTGATACAATCATTGCCTCTTGTGGGCTAAGAAATGAAAATACTGAATAAGATCCCACCTCCTGGCTTTGCACTTGTCAAGAGTAGGATCTATTAGTCTTTAAATGAAATAACAATAGTACGTAGTAGCCAAGGAGCACTATGTGAACTGGCATCTAATCAGTGTTTCATGGAGGGGTTTCTCCTACTTCATCATTTTAAAATTCTCAGAACTGTCATTAGCAAACCAGACTTTACTGTTCCAAGCTTTCCTCACCTTCTCATGCAGGAACACTTGAGTCCTCTGGATGGATTTGCTTTCTTCCTTTTAGGATAACGGTCTTTACCAAAATGGACACCCAGAACAACAGAGTGCAAGAACTGGAAAGCTTTCTTGCCTACCCTAGAAGGTTGGCAGTGTCAGAACCTCTCTGATTTTTTGTCTTTAAAGTTATCTCCCTGTGTCCTCCAGCCATTCTTACAAAGCACCTTCAAGCAGCACCAACAGATACCACTCCCCAGTTGCCTCACAGCCTGTGCAGTCATTTTACAACACTCATTTCCAACAGTCATTTTAAAACATCAGGTGTTTCACATCAGTTTTCCTCTGTTTGCAGCAGAGTAAACTACTACATGAGGTGATGAGCAAGTTCTTACTTCTTTGGTTTTCAGTGATGGCATGAACAGTTTTAGACTGTTCCTGAACTTTGTAACTTGAGCCTCAGAAAATCATGTCCCAAGGTTAATTTGTTTTCAGCCCAAATTTTGGGCATGAGGCACTTCTGCATGGCACACCTAGAACAGTGCTTAAAAAGTATGCCTTTTTCATGTAACTAGCATATTGTGACAGCAAGGAGGCTGCTGTTATAGGCTGGTCCTCATAGCTTATTTAACTATATCATACTGTTGAAGCAGGTATGGCTGATACCTCACCTGCTTTCTGGGCCCCCTGCCATTTCCCATGTAGGGACAGGAGGTTTGCTATGAGTGCAGCCTCTTGCACCAGGGCTGGCCCAGTATCCTTCAACTCAACATACCTGAGCTGAACCCTGGAGAACTATGGCAGTTTGAAAAGCCACTTAGGGATGGAGTTGTTTTATCATGTGTGAACTGACAGTGTCACTGTCTGTGCCTAACTCCTTAAAGAAGCAGGAGTCAGTTGTTGCCTGGGTTAAAGCCAGGTTTCTGACTGTTTTCATTTGCATGTGCCTAATTTCCTTTCTATTGCTGATGGTCATTGTCGTTTTGATAGATAATACTTCACCAGGGCTCAAAGAAAAAGTATGTTCCTTCAAAAGCCTGGAATGACACCTATTTCTATGGCACAGTATATATTCCAAGGAAAACATTACATTACAGCCACAAAAGACTATTTTGTCTGTGCAGAAGCAGCTTATGTAGCTATTTCCCCTCCATATGATCTAGGGGCATCTGCTGGATTACTGGAAATGAAACACATAAGACTGCAGTAGAGACGCTAACTGCTCCTTCAAGTCTTCACCCATATTGGCATCAATAAACAGTATGAGGATTCACTTGTGTGCCTATATATATATGTATAATATATGTGTATGCATGCGAGTGTTCTATAAATGTGCGTGTTTTATCTATATATCTATATATAAGATACCTACAGGCATGTTAGTACGTGCATGTGAGAGAGGGAAGAGGAAAGAACAGAAGAGTTCCAGTGTTTGTCCTCCATTAACCAGGTCATCTTTCAGACAAGAAAAAATGCTGTGACCAAGCCAAGGCTCCTGCTCAATGAGTTAATGCAAAGCCAGAAAATTATGGCAGTAACTGCTGTCTGAGCATGACCAGAATTTGAACTGCTTAGTATGTGTGCATTGCTGCACACTGTATTTCCAAATACACTGCATTTATAGTTTTGCGTATTGATGTGGGGAAGGGGGCTGCTTGAAGTCCTGAGCCATCAAGTTATGTTTTTTTTTGTCCCATAAAAGAGTGACAAATATCTGGAAAATAAAAACAGCCACCCAAAAATGCCTTCACTTTATCTTTGGTGCTGATAAATATCACATGACATCAGAATGTAGTTCACATTATAGTGAAGGGTAATAAGAGAGAAAGAAACCAGTAAGGAGATGGTAAAATGTTACATTTAAGCAACAATTTTAAAAGGTTAGACCACATATGAGTAGATCCTAATCACATAGACTTCACTAGTTACTTGGAGGCAGCAATTGCTTCTGGGGACAGCAGACTGAGATAACTGCAAATCATTGCATGTCCAATGGCTGAACTGGATCTGGTCTCAGTGTGAGTAAATCCCTTTGCTAACAGGCAGGTCCTCCACGGTGGGTGACTGAAGTCTTACACATGTGGCTCTCTCACCACACTTCCCAAAGCCTGTATCACCTTCAGCAGCAGGAGGTCTGTCATGGCCTTGTTCCTGCTCCATGGTCCCTGAGCTAGATCTTCTGTTGAGGTTGCGCCTGATGTGTCCTCCCCAAAGTGACATCGAAAGGGTCTTTCCCCATGCTCAAAGAAGGATGGTTAGATGGCTCAGATCCGGGCAGTGTGCTCGTATGGCCTCACTGTGTCCTTCCCATCTGGCACAACTTGTTTCATGGGGTCTTTCACCTTAGGAAATTGGGGAACTGAAGCAATTCATGATGTGGGAGCAAAGACACCTTTTTTCCAATGATATGGCTCCATTCCTCTCTTAGACTCTTCCTGACCTGTTTGCCAGCTTCTCTGTCAACCATTAATCTTTCACCTTCAGCACATTTGTTTGGTGCATCATATTTAGCACCTACACAATTCATTGGATTTGATCTTCAGTAATCTTCAATCTTCAATACATGTACCAAAAAAAAATAATTTGTAATTATTTTGATAT
This sequence comes from Forpus xanthops, assembly GCA_032466535.1. Taxonomy (NCBI): domain Eukaryota; kingdom Metazoa; phylum Chordata; class Aves; order Psittaciformes; family Psittacidae; genus Forpus; species Forpus xanthops. The sequence continues at coordinate 71,850 of JASSUY010020762.1, forward strand.
CCTCCTCCAAGTCCTTCACCTCTTTGCCTCAATGTTTATCTTCTCTGTCAGCTGATTGGTACTGGTGGTAGTGTTTGCTAGTTAGCTGTTCAAGTTAAGCACTGCAACCTTTATACATTTAAGGGCTTTAAAAGTTTGCAAGTAGACTGGCCAGAAAATAATTACCCTCTCCATTATTAAATGCTTAAATATATTATATGCTTAAATATGTTAAATGCTTAAATATATTAAATGCTTAAATATATGCTGATTATTAAATGCTTAAATATATTGTCCCAGAGAAGGAAGACTGAAACGGAAACTCCATCAGAGAACTTCTGAAGGAGTTTGGCCTTTGGCACGCCATGTCATGTCAAACTTCTTGCTCAGGTCCTGGGATAGTACAGGGACAGACAATGCTTTTGAGAGAAGATTGCTAGGTTATAGCATTGAAAATATTACTCAAGCATTGAACAGACACCTAGAAGAAAAAAGGAACATTGGGCATGGAGTGACAACTGCAGGGACTGAAATCTCAATACACAGCTCTCAGGCATTTGCCAATGGAAAGCAGAAACATGCTTTATGAAGAACATTTTTTCTTATTAGCTAAAAAACAACTTATTTTGGAAGATTTTTCACTGGAAAAATCTTTACCAGCCCTACAGAAAAGGTGATGCTTCTCTCCAAAATGTTTTTATGAAGACAGGCATATGTAAACTTAAGTATGAAGTATAATAGAAAGCAATAAATGGCGTGTAAGAGATCCAGGATTTTTGATTGAGTTTGCAGACACGAAGTGTGGCAGAATGGCCTTGAAAGGATGAAAAAAATGCAGAAAAGAGATATATACATATTTAGAAATAGTTTTTTTTTAAAACAATGGATCAAACTGAGAGTGTGGAGATCTCAAAGCCAAATTCTGTATTGGTATAAAAGCAGTTGTAAGCCACATGTCAGGCTCAAGTAGATCAGAGAGTTGGCCTGACTCTGCTTTCCTTGCACTGACATGAAGCAGGAGTAACTACACTGAAGCCAGTAAATAGGTTTTAGAAGTGTGTCAGAGCAGTGCGTGCAGATTTAAGATTTTTTTAAGAGATAATGGTTCTTGGAGCATTTTCTGCCCTGGTAGCTGCAGAGTATGATGGTAGCCTATGTGTCAAAAGGACAAAACAAGGGTGTATCAAGAAAGCAGTTAACAGCAGGGAATTAAATAAAGTAAGGGGAGGACCAGCTTCATTCTGTACTCTCCTTTTGTCCATGTTCTGGACTAATTATACTTGCTTTTCCTTTCCAGTGACTGCTGTGTTAATGTACGTAACATCAGCAGTGGTACATGAACTTGTAACATCAGTGGTGGCGTAAGCGCTGTTTGGTTTGGCCCAAATTACAGGACATTGAAAAGCAAAGTGAAAAGGAAGGACTGCTCTTTTTTTTTTTTCATGCAGTATTAATTGCTTTCCCCCCCAGTATGTTCTGGAGAGTCCCTCTTGCAAAGCCCAGGATTAAATTTCCTGTTCACAGTTGTCCTAAACCAAGATACTACCCTTCAACTGCTATATTTTTTATTCTTGCTGGACATATCAAAGCATTTTGATCAGGCCAAGTCACTGAGCAGATGAATGCCAAAGTAAATAGAAAAGTTTAAGTTACTACAACAAAGGGACCAAAATTTCAGCCAGGACCCGACTTAAGGGGATTTTCAAGCTATTCTATAGGGCTCCAGTCTATAAATTTTCTAGATTTGACTTACCTATCAATTTTGATTATCCTGCTGATTTATTTCTAATTTTCAAGGTCATCTCCACATTTAAAAGGCAATTTATCTTGTCAGAAATGTTCCTGATGGGTTTTTTCAGAGACTCAGGCCAGCCTCCCGCTCTCACTGCTTCAGAGTTGCTGGCAGGGAGCCCACCAGCCCCTGCAGCACCAGGCAAATCCCTAAGGGTCTGCTGAGACCCACAAATGCGCACATAAACACTGCTCTCTGGACAAGCTCCGCAGGCTGGTGCCTGCTAGAAATCAGTGGCAAGCACCACCATCTTCTACCCCAGAACTCCCACAAATAAGCCTGGGAGTGACAGCTAAGCTGAATCCCATGACAGCAAGGCTTTTTCCATTCCAATCAAACGGCGCATGCGAGCTCTGTGACACTGACTTGCACATTATTCCCTGCTGGCTGGTCAAGAGGTTTTGCTTTTGCACCAAAACATTCAATACATGATGTAAAATAGACAGGGTTTAGCTTATTTGTTACCTCACACTTCAGGCAATGGGCTCTTTATCTGAATGCGTTCATTACCCAATCTAATAAATGTTTCTAACATAAAGCATTACCTCCTTTGGATTTTGAAAACAAATAAAAAAAAAACCACCAAAAAACCCAACAAGAAATAAATGTATCAATTTCCTATTGTTGGTTCGGAGATATGTTAGGGCCCATCTTTACTTTTAACAGTGACTTTTTCCCCTTATCCAGCAGTGGAAAACAAAAGTAGGAGTCAACAAGAAAGCACAGGCAACAGCAGGGAAACCTCTCTTTTTTGGAACTGCATATCTAACTTTTCTCTAGGTAGAAATTTGTAAACAAACAAACAAACAAACACCCCAGGCCAAATTTGGGGGGAAAAAGGTACAATCCTGAAACAAGAAAGAAAAAGGTCACATGGAAATTTGAAAACCAAAGTGTTTTCTAGAAAATGACACTAAGAGAGATGAGAATCCTTGTGGGAAGAAAGGTTTAGGAGAAAAGATTCCCCTAGAATCAGAGGAAACAAGAAACAAAGTCTGGTTCTGGAGGCATGAGCAACCAAAGCTTTACCAGTGCATGGAGGTCATGGAGACATTTAATCGGCCAGGTGAACTAACACAGCATCTCCAGTTCATGCCTGTACTTGCAGGTATAAGTGTAGAGGTGGAGCTATGCTCTCCACAAAACCCTGTCACTCACTGAGAAGTTGAGGTCATTCCCATGGGACAAAAGAGGGACATCTGAAATGGGCAAACCAGAACGTTGTCACCTGTGCTGACAAGGAAAAATACCATGTGAGATGTCAGCCCAATTCTCACAAGATATGTTAGCAACAAGCTGAGCTGCAGGTGGACATGAACAGGAGCTGAATAGTGGTTACAGGCCAGACACTAAAGAACGACTGCCCTGGTAGAAGAAAAGCATCAAATATGATCTATAGTCACTCATTCATGAGATGGCCTTAAAAGTGTGGCAAAGCCAGCAAACCCTGATCCCAATACTACCCTCCATGGGTAAACAATGGGGGACTTTGTATCAATTTCTCCTTCTTGAGAACAACATCCAGAGGAAAGCTAAATCCTTACTTAGCTGCAAAGATGGCTTACAACATGATTGCAAATGTCCTTAGGAAATTCATGGTAAGGAATGGACAGAATAAAGGTTATTTGTTCTGGAACTTGGTTGTGTTCCCATTTGCCCACTTGCAGCCCAGTTTATGGGTTTGCAAAATTGTTATAGTGCTGGCTGTTTATCCTGCCTGACTAAAAGGGATTTTCCATGCTTTTAGGAACAAGATTGGACTTTAAAACTATTTGAATAGATAGTATTTTAAAACAGATATTGTTTTCTTAACACAGCATGTGTTTCCTCCTTCACTCTTCTCTGTTTTTTGACTGCCTGTGGAATAAGCTAGAGGGGGTTACTAACAAATATGCCTAGTAAAGGGTTGAGAGAGCAGTTTGCATGATTTCCCACTTTGTCTATAGAGAGGAGGGACTGGTCTCTGAGTACAGCTTCCTCCCCAGGATCTCCAATAGCGTCTCAGGACCTTCACCCCCAGAAGTGCAAAGGGTTTCAAGACGTTTTCCCATTGCACAAACCCTCTTTTCCTTCCCTGAAGAAAGTGGCATTTCTAGTTCCTGAATGCTTTTGGCCCTTGTGTGATATTATGAACCACAAGGTACAAAGAGCATGTAGGGAACAGAGGTGATAAATGCAACTTCATTTCATCAAGAAATTAGGATATAATGCCTGTAATCAATACAAGGCAATAGTTCTTCATGGCTCTATTTAGTGTCAAAGAGCAGGAGAGATCAAGTGAGTAAGCAAGTAAGAGGGAGATTAACGAAAACAATATACAGGAGCCTAAATTGAAACATCATTTTTCACAGGAAGAAGGCTTTGGCAGGGCTCATGCTGTTTCTGATGTAGTGTCTCCAGTCGGCCCCAGGAAAAGTTGGCTGCAGTTTCTCAGAACCTGCCTTTTGAGACTCAGTGACTGCTTTTCTTCCCACAGATCTGATTAAGCTAATTGCACATTTTCTTTAATTAGAAGAATGGAGGTCATTTATCTGCAAATGGCCTTAAAAAAAAAGGGTGCTGTTTTAATGTGGCTTTTTTTTCCTTAATCCTTGCTTTTACTGCAGTGTTTGTCTTCTTTTCACTCTCCTGCTTTCAGCTACCCCATTTTGAGAGGGCTAGGCATGCTGGACCTGGCATCCTAGCAGATTCTTAAGGAGCTTATGAGACTGTTTTATGGGATCCAGTCACAGGGATTTATACTGTGAGGAAAACCTAGAGCTGAAGAGATCCTCCTCCAGCCATGGCCTGAACAAAATCGTAAGTGAACTGAGACTCTGGCTATTTGTGCTTTCTTCAGCCTGGCCTGCTGAACAAAGCACATGGATGCCACGTCAAAGAGGGCCTGTAAGATAAACACTGGAGTGATGGAGACCCAGATCCTGGGTGCCCTCCAGGCTGCAGGGACTCTGAAGTCAAATGTGAACCATTGGGGTATCTTACTACCACTATCTGACACAGAAAAGCCTCCCTGAAAGTAGGTAGATGGCAGCACTTTCTAAGTCTTGCAGAAGCCTCATGCCAAAGGTAAAATTGTGTATGGTCTCAAATCTGCCTTGAAGACAAGGTGTTACAATCGAGTGTTTTACAGAGTTGGTGGATGTGGCAGTCACAGAGCTATGTATGAGTCAGAACCAGGGGTATGGAAAAAAGAAAGTGCTTTTCAGTGATTCCTCAGCTTCTGCACAATCAAAATATCAGTGTCACAAAGGCTGTCAAGAGCAGATCTTCCATCACATTGTCCTATTTGTTCTGTAAACCAAATAAAAAGGGCATGCTGAACGTTCAGGGCAAAAAGTCATTCTTATCACTCAAGTCAGTGAAAAATGCTCAAAACAGTCAAGGAATTAATGTGTGGGGGGTGAGAAGGGTGAGGAGAAGGGAAGCTGCTAGAACTGTGGTTTAGGGGATTTCTCTGAGCAGTGGACAACTCATCCAGATGTCTGCAATGTCTGTTATGTACACCATCTACTGCAAACTGCAGAGACTTTGAAGATCTGGACACAATCAGGGGAGCAATCAGTACCAACATGTGGAACACTGTACCTGCTGCTAATGAACAACACAGAGTACTGTGTTAAATCACTTTGTTATCCTGTGTTCATTGGCTCTCCATCCCAGTGAGGTGTCAATGTGGCAAGAAACAAGCACAATGAAGACTTTCCTTTCAGGCTTGGAAGGCAACAATGACTATTTTGTTAGTTGTTCCTCCCTCCATGCCAGGAGATGGGCTCTTTGGTGTAATTACTGGCTAGTTGCCCTGCAAGTGACCGAGATGAAGACCGCACAAAGCTTGGGGACACTAAAAAAAGGAGGAATGGAGAAGCTGATCTGGATTGTCACAGCAGCAGCAGCACACCAGCTGCCCTTACCTCTCTGCTCACTACCAGGGACCCCATGGCCTCCGCACAGCTATCCTCCCTTTCCTCTTGGGCTTGCTCTTAATACTGTGCTCCTGCCTTTGATGACTTCAACAAGCACCAAAGAAGATGTTGCGGTTTTAGTACTTCAAAGTGGTGTCAAACAGCTAAAGAAATGGTGTCTATCATACAGGGTTTGCCACAGACTAAAAGAGTGACATCTGTTAGCAGTGCCTGACCACTGCTGCATCTGGTTGCCTCCCAGTGTGACAACAGCAGCCTTCCCAGCGGAAGCAGCCAAGCTCAGCTGGACCTGGGAAGTCCTAGCCCCTGGGATTAACCCACAGGGGTTCATTCACCCTTTGGTGAGTCCTTGTTTGGCTCTGTGTATGTGTAAACTATGAGGGGTTATGGGATGGACATGGACATAGCCTGTCTGTGTCCACTCAGTGCATTGTCAGACAATGTTCCCACATGGGGAGAGCAATTATTAATTATAAATTATTATACCCTCTTTGTACCATCCACAGCCTATCCAAAGTCTCTGTGCCCTTGGTGCCTCACGTCAGCTGTTAGGCTGGCTGAGATACACTGTATGCTTGCCTCTATAATCACATTTTCACACATTTCTGGCCTGGGCACTAGTGGCAGGTTAAGCACGTGCATATGCACCCATCCGTGTTCATAACATCCTCTCTTCCCTTTTTCCCTCTCCGTGCCCTCCTGCAAAGATATGCCATGTGCTTTTCTGACTGACCTTTGGAAAGGTGCTCAGGAAAAAGAAATTAAAACCCCTCTCCCAAGCGGAAAGGCAGAGTCAGCATCCTCCAGCAGCTGAGTTTTTCAAGCCAGTTTTTGGAACCAGGCAGGGAGATGAAGCTGTACTGGCATTTGCCCTCCTTGTCCATGGTGTGTGATGGGTACGGAGACCCTTCTGAGTGCATACCCTAGGGAAGGCAGACATGGCAGCAGGGGCTAGCAGGGAAGAGGTTAACCACAGAACCAGGCAAAAGAGGCCACTGGGCAAAAGATGTTACTTTCTCATGTCTGGATGTTTTAGCGTAGAGCTGTCCTGAAGCCTCACAGAGCTGAGGGGTCCCTCAGTGGTTCCTATGGCTTTAAAGTGCATGGGATGATTTAGTGGAGGGGAGGGATTCCTGATCAGAGAAGTGCCTTTTACGCTTTTTTTCCTTTTCTTTTCTTTCTTTTTTTTAAACATGTCGCTGATCAAAGCGGTGCCAGGGAGGCTAGGAAGAGCAGGATCCTAATGGATCAGCTGTGTAAAACATGTCAGCAGACAAGCCCCAGTTCTCAATGTGTCTCTTAGGGAACAGCTCGCAGATTAGAAAGAAAACACACACACGCACACACACACACGCACGAACCCTGCTGCTGACCTTGTGTCAAGGAGTTAAGTGTTATTTGGAAGTGATCGCAATCAGCTTTTTTCTTTCCTCCCTTATAAAGCCCCCAAAAATATTTTTTTCAAAATATCCAGCAATAATTCAAAAAGTAATAGAAAGATTTATACGAGTTGGACAATGACTTATTGAGGCAAACTAAAAACATTTGGTAGAAGAGAGCAGTAGAGTCTATTGTTATCCAAAAGAATCATACCCCCCACTTACAGACAGGCTTGTCTCCCCACTAACCGTACAGCCATGACATATCTGGATGTACATGACCCTGCCACTGTTTCATTTTGGACAACTTTTGGCAAGGTGTGGAAAAAATATTTTGTATTTTTTTTTAGCAGGCAACCCATTAAAAAGACAGCCTCTTGTTCTAAAGGGGAAAAAAACAATGTGAAAATTATGTTAACTGGAGATAGAAAGAAGTACTTCTTAAGGAGTGGGGCAGTAAGAAGAGTAGCAATTGGATATATACATACATGAAAGGTAGTTTTCTATAAACAATGATAAAAATGGTGTAAGATTGCCCTGATAGTGCTTACTAATCCCTTGTTTAAAATAGGCTTCAGAGTTCTGCAGGAATTGTACTTGTTTCATGGAAGAATTAAGCTCCAGATCTGTAAGGATTCCCCTTGTAACCTGCCTGGAAAGGACATGTCTGTTAGCTAGGAAGGCAGCATAAATCATAAATGCCCGCTGTACAGAGATCATCTCTTATGTGGATCTGACCCATTGCAACCACCCTGCTGTTAATTATAAGTCCTTACTGGGCTGAATCCAGCAGGGTTGCGAACAGAGGACAACCTGCATAGGGAGTAAGCTCAAGAGAATGGACAGTTTCAGATCACGTTCAGCAATGCGGGTGTTTTATTCATGCACACAGGTCATTCTTGCTACTGCATAAGTGACGCTGGTAGCAACAAAAAATGAACAGGTCTTCTTCTGCTTCAGGAGGTCATGCTGTGCTACATCACAAGGTAGGGATAAGATGGTGAGTAGGATAGGCTAGGGTAGGCTACGATAGGATAGGGTAGTGTAGCATTGAATGAAATAGTTCCATTTGAAGGGACCTACAACCATTATCTAGTCTAACTGCCAGACCACTTCATGGCTGACCAAAAATTAAAGCATATTATTAAGGGTATTGTCTTTTCAGAGAGAAAGCATTCTACAAATGAGAGTCTTTAACTTAACCACTCCCTTCCCCCTTCCTCCTTTGCAGGAGATTTATCCCACAGACCAACACCACAGAATTTGCCACCTTTAGAGACAGAAACCCTCCGAGGGCATTTTAGCTGCTTAACATTCCCTTAACAACATGCCTGTTGTATCATCCTGACTGCAACTAGAGCTGTGGAGCAAAGCTAAGGTTTTCTGCCAACCATCAAATACGAAGAGGTAGCTATTTGATAAAGTAGCTGAAAACCCAGGGTTACATAAACAAAGAAAGAGTTCACTTCACACAAACATCAGCATTTCCACTAGAATAAATCCGTAACATTAGCTTTCATCTCAGGCTGAGAGAGAAAAAAAACCCCAAGCCAAAACAGCCTGTAGAAATATGCACTGACATGTAATTATTTGCTTCATATTTTGTACACATTAAGTTATAGCAAGATTTCTTATGAGGTGTATATTGATTTATAGTTACATCTTTCAGTGTATCTTATATCTCCATACAGTTTATTGGTTTCTTTTTTTACAGCTTTCCTGTAATTTAGTATATTAGGATGAGTTATGAACCCAGTTTTATCTGAGGAATGTTCTCCAAGGAGTGTAAGAGGCAAATATCCTCCTCTGCTTGGCCAGGCTGGGTGCAGGCGCAAGGATGGCCACATCAGGTTGCCATGCAGCACACACCAGCTCTTGGGGACCGAGAGGATGACCATGGGAGATACTCGGGTCCTGGGCTGTGCTTTCTCTCAGGTCATAGTGTTTCATGGTGGATGCAGGTTTGGAGCCAGGGTTCCATGCAGCGAAACATCCTGTCCATCCTGCTCTCTGGGATGCGGGGACAGCAAGGACGAACGGCCACTTCACTTATAGTCACTACTCCTAGTGAGTATGCTTTGGTCTCCTGCCATGAAGCAGTGTTAGAAGTTTTACCATCACAGTGTAGGACTATGGTGCCTGGAAAAGAGGAGAGTTGGGAAAGGAGAGTTATGCCCAGGAGAAATGTCTCCTCTGGAGCTTCAGTTTTCAACACTGAGGCCTTGCTTGTACTGTGAGAGTCTGCATCCCTGAGCAAATGCCAGAGATAGGGATGGCCAAGGGGTAACGGGTTCACACTTAAACAGGGGAAGTTTAGATTGGATATGAGGAAGAAATTCTTTACTGTGAGGATGGTGAGGCACTGGAATGGGTTGCCCAGGGAAGTTGTGAATGCTCCATCACTGGCAGTATTCAAGGCCAGGTTGGACGTAGCCTTGGGTGGCATGGTTTAGTGTGAGGTGTCCCTACCCATGGCATTGGGATTGGATCTAGATGATCTTAAGGTCCTTTCCAACCCTAACTATTCTATGATTTTGCGATTCTATCTCTGTGTGCTGGTACCTCTTTTGGGGACAACTTTAGCCCCACCACAAGGAGTGGTGACAGGGTGCTGAAGTATCAGGTACCAGGGACGCCCTCCAAGAGGGTTTTGGGTGAACAGGTTGGCAAATTCCTGGGAAGCTTGAGCAGCAGCATGGAGAAGAGGAGGCAGATCAGCTAACAGGTTTTTGCTTTGGTCTTTTGGATCTTTGATAATATAATTTTTGAGGAAATCATGGAGTTTCCCCAACAGAAGAGATTTTCCTATCATTTGGGTAATCTACTTTTGGTGCAATTATTGGCAGTGTATCCTATGTGTGAGCATTGTATTCTAACTGGAAACTAATACACCAACCATAAATCTCTATTTAAAATACAGCTTTATCACCATAGCAAAAATATTGACTGGAAGTGATCACCATGAACAAATAAAAAGACAGATGCTCCCTGTTTCATCTCTCTCTAGTCCTGTTTACACTTCAACCAGTTTGCCACTTGATCTTCAACCTCTGAATAACAATGCTAACCTCAGTATTTCCTACTTAGCTAAAAATAAAGCTGCACGCCTTTCTAGTGTATATGATATTAATGATCACTTTCTTCATTCAGAGAAAGCATTTGCCTGCTCAAGGGATGTTTGCCAAAAACTTCCTTCATTTATCAAAGGGCTTCCTGTATCTATTGCTCAAAAGAAGTTGATATGGTGGCCCTTCTACCAAGTAGGTTCTAGAACGGACAAGTTCCTGAAGGTCTGTGAGTTTGGTTTGGTGAAGATCATAGTAGGAGAGTTCAGAGGAGCTAGGTTTGGCTTCGGCCTCTGGAAATGGCACAATTAGCTTGAGAGGTTCTGGCCACGGTGATTAGAACACTGCTTCTGGGAGGGGTTGACAGCAGTACCCCTGCCTCTGGGAACTGGCCTTTCCTTTCCGAGGCAACTGCATTGATTGCAGAGGCAGCAGTGATTTACAGCAGCCTGTGTGAGAAGAGAACAAGGATATGCATCTGCAAATAAACGCTAATGAGATGTTAAGATTAAGAAAAGCCAGGAAATTCCAGAAGTTGGGGCTGCTACATCATCATTAGTTCTCCTTCGATGTTGTGCATATCCGGCAGGGAGGAGGCCTAGGGGGGCTCCCAGCCAGCCTAGTGCCACTGTGCTAGATTCAGACTGTGTATGTGATCAATTGCTTCCCTGCAACTGAAGGAACTACTCCTGTGCTGAGCAAAATGACACTCCTCATGGGACGGAGCTGTGACGGGAAAGCGGAGGCTGTGCATCACCCCAGAGGCAGCACCAGGAAGTCGCATGACTGGTGGTGACAGGGAGATGCTGTAAACAGTAGCTTCATCTTCAAAAGGCCATAATGAAAGTCTTGCTGGTTATGATCCCTATCATTGCAGAACTGCATCAGCAACCAAATTTTCATCACTTTCAGCATGTGATCCCTTGTGGTGGGGGGCAAGAGGAAGGAGGAAGGCCTATCAGCCATCACAGTGATTGCAGCAAAGTAATTTCTGGCTGCCACAATGGGCAGGGACAGACAGGGCACATGCCACACTCAGTGGCATAGTTTTGGTGCAGGATGATGGTGAAACTGCTTGGTGCTGCAGCATTGGCCTGTGGGGATGAGAGATGGAGATATGGTGACTGACTGAGGCAAGAGCTCCCTTAATTCCAGGCCCCCTGCCATGCTAAGAGCAGGGTCATCCTAGATTTGCCTGGGTGTTGAAGTTTGTAACCCGTCACTTTCTGTGCAAACCTGGCAAGCAAGCCTTTGGTTTCAGAATCCACCCAAATTCTGGATGGCAACAGTCTTGGTGAGAAGGCTAATATTCAGCCTCAGCCAGTGATCATCCCAGTGGAGAGGACACAGCCTCAGGCCATAACTTCCTTCTCCTCTGGTTCCACATAGTCTCTTAGAGAAGAAATATTGCATCCTACAAGACCTTCCCCTGACATTCTGTTAACCTGTTAGCCAGGCTTGGTTGAGGACCAGCTTCATGTCCAAGAAGAGAAATAGTTCAGCAGCCATAGGGGTGTCTGTTCTCTGCAAAACACTGCATGGAAATATTTGACTTAACCTGACCCACAAATTGAAAGAGCATCCTGAAAACAAAAGCTGGAACTAAAAATACACATTCCCATTGATGCGCTATTTTTCTTTCTGTACAGGAGAAATCACTTGCATCCTGAGCTTTTGCTTTTTGGGTTGGGATAATTTGTTCACATAGGTAAGGGTAGGAAAATGTGCACGTAAGAGAATTGCCTCCCTTTCCTTTCTTTTTTTGTGGATAAACATAAATGGCAGCTGAAGGACGGAAGGACATGTGTACGACTATTTCTATTGGCAGAGATTACTGACACATTGCAGAGCTGGATATTTTACAATGTTTGTCCAAACCAGTTCAGCCCCTGGTGTGAACTGACTGCACCAACTGGGACAGGACTGCACCCCAACTGCGAAAGTGTGACCTCCACTAAGGTTCAGATCACTAGGGACAACTCTTAAAAAGACCACAGAAATACCTGCTCTAAACCACCAAACATGATTTTCTGGTGTACATAAGCACCCTTCCTTCCTAAACACTTGACCTGAAGCACACCAGAGTAAACTGCCCATGAAAACATCACTGGCATGGGATACAGGGGGAAGGGGCATCTCAAAGGGGTTTTGTTAACAGCTGACCAACTGCTGTACAGTTAAAATAATACTGGTGCCATTTTATTGATGTGGGAATAAGAACAGGATGTGATTTTAGGATGATCTGGCCTCCTAGCCCTAGTAAATGCTGCAGCAGCACAGAAGAGGCTGAAAGTATGTTAGAATACCATTCAAACAGAAGTGATTGGATAATAAAGCCAGTGAAGTCACACAAAGAAGCAAGATCCAGAGACTAATTAAATATTGTATGAAAGCAATATTGAAACCTGACAAGATGTTTCTCTTAAGACATTAATAACTGAATATTAATTAAGAGGAAACATGTTAATAGGATGGTCCAAGGAGATTTGAGCTAGTACAAAGTATTTAAGCATTCATGATGAAATGTTACGAACAGGAAAGTTAAATTAGCAGATGCTACGGTGAGGAGCTGCAAGGGAGATAAGTCTTACAGACCATATTTCCTGGGGTATGGGGTTGGGTAGGGACCCCCACTCTCTATGTGGGTGACCAGGGAGAAGTGAGTGCTTTCTGAGTTACATATTCAGCCAAGCCCTGCAAGGTGGAGGGCTTAAGTACCTCAGCGGGTCTAGAACAGTACAGGATGTAATAGTACAGGATGGAACTTCTTGTGCCTAGAAGTGCTGAGGAACAAGCCTTCAGGCAAACCTTCACCCGTCCATCCCCCACACCACGCTTCCATCTGTCCCTGAGTTATTCACGTCCAACAATGCGAAAAGACTGTTTGGCTGTGGCTCAGCAGATTACCACTACATTTAATAGCTGTCTTTGGTATGACGCTGTTTGCCTTATCTCCTCTCTCCTTTGATTTGGCCTTTGAACACTAATCCACCTTCTAGAGCAGCCTGCACCCGGCTTCTTGATCTTTGTTTGCCATGTATGCATATGGCTCCAAGGATTTTAGGAGCAGTGCCTTTGTTGCTTGGGTCCATGCTGCTGCAGCACAGAAGACGTGTGGATGTGCTAGCTCCCATTGCTTACTCCTGGGTTCACCCATTAAATGAGTCAAAGTTTTCCTTCCAAGAGCCAGGTTCTGGCTTTAAGCTTTGATTTAGACCCTTTTTCTTTTTTCTTTTTCAATTTTTATGTATGTGCATTTATTTGCAATAGGCAAATTTCAGGTAGTGCAGTACCTGAAAAGAGTAGACAGTGTGAAAGTCTTTCCACATATACCCCCAGCACATATTGTATCTACTCTCCCTTCCCTTGCACATACATGAACACACACGCACTGGAGCAGAGTTCAATAGCCCAGTCCTACTGGCCTTTAAAGTGACTTGGCCTCTTTTAAGCCTTTAAATAAAATTTGTGTGTGCATGTGTGTGGTTGTTGGGCTTTTTTCATCTTTACCCCAGTTCTTAGGAAGGAAAGCAAACGTTTCTGGCACTCCACTGCTGGATTGCTTGCATATTTGCTTGAGGAAAAGGAATTATAAAAGATGTTTGGCATAGTTTTCATACAAAAAGTAATCCAGTGCCAGATCCAAGCATTGAAAACAAATGTGTAGCTTAACTATCATTTACTCCCGGATCATGGGAACCACTGCCTGGTTTTCCCAATGAGCTAACATCTCTTCCGCAGTATTTGAAGTGCGCTGATTTGACCAGCTTGGTGCAGCTTGAACATCACAGCTACACCTCCAGGTGACAGCCCGGGTGCTGATTCAATGGGGCCACATTTTCACTGCCATCCCTGCCACCAAGCTGTCATATGTATCTCATGCTGGTGAGAATTTTTCCCCTTGCCTTTTGCTGCACTATGACCAGACAATGTGTATTTGTCCTAATAATGTGAAGAGCTCTCCTGGCCGACGACACTGGTGGAGCACCATCTTGGTGCTGCAAGCATTTGGCTGACATATCATTTTTGAGGTGACATAAGTGATGGGAAATGCCTGGTGTCACCCAAATCCCACCTGCCTGTAGTGCACAGGTGCTCTCGCAGCGGGTCGCAGCTTTGCTGCCATCACCACTGGTTCCAAGCAGCTCCTTCATTAGAGAGAAGCACCCCAATCCTGTGTGGTATCTTCCTCCCTGATGTCTTCTCCAGCCCCTCAGCATAGCACTTTTCATGGTGGAGGGGGGAGCTCACCCCAGCCTGCACTGGAGGGACAATGAAAGGCAATCTGAAACTGTAATTAAGTGTCACTTTCTCTGTCTTTACCTACAAGCTGTGACCAGAATCAGCTCAAAGCTCAGATCCTCAGGGTTACCTGCATGCATCATGCCATGGTGCCATGGTCCCAAAGCAACATCACTCCCTGGGGTACAGAGGCACCTGGCCAGGTGCACCCTGAATTTCAGTGTCTGTCCTCTATGCTCAAATCAAAGAGGGCTACTCTGGATTTCACCAGCATTCAGTCTGTGAGACATACATGTACTTCTCTGGCAGCCGCCAGCTCTGCTGTAATGCTCAGCTTTTATTGACTATGTGCAGCACGCGGCAAGGACCTGAGTCCTTATCCAAGGGCAGTGAAGCAGGAGCCAGCGTTAGAGACGTGGTGATAAAATAGAAAATTATGTACAAAGCAAAAGGGTTAAACCCCTAATCTGAAGTGCTCTAGTCAGCTTGCCATGCTGGGTGTTCCTCCTGGATGGGAGATAACCCCCTTTCCAAAGAGTTTGGGAGAAGAAGTTCAGCACAAAGCAAAAAAAGAAGCCTAACAAAAAAATCAAAACCCTAAAAAGAGTCCCAACCCACAAAAACAGAACAGAGTCAGCGATTCCAGAAAGCAGCTCTTAGTCTATCTATTCCAGTCTGAAATAAAGTCATCCTTCTTAATTCCCAGCGCATATTGTTCCTACCAAAGAGCAAAACCTTAGGAGGAAATCACATCAGTGAAGGGAACGCCAGCTCCTTTGTACTATTTTTCAACCCTGCCTTGGGAGCCAATAATCTGTCATCCCTTGAATAAACAAGCACCTTATCGTATCACAAACATTTATTTAACCCTTTTCTCCTGAGCTTTTACCAGCCAAGTAAAGTGGCTGGGGGGGTGGGGGGGTAGCCCTATCCCTAGACCGCTCTGGCAGAAAGGACAAATTTCCTGTGTATTACACCCAATCTGTAAAGTGTCAGGCCGCCCTTCTTCAGACTCCATGAAAAGCAGCAGCTTGAATCCCTGCATTCCACATAGCACAATCAAATTTTCCTGTCCCCCTCAACCCTCCTCCAGTACATTAACACCTCCCTCCCTGGAGACATACCCTCAGTTCCATCCGAAGGTCCATTAAATGGAGCCAGATTTAATTTCTGGAAGGTGGGGGGGGGGTGGCAAGGGAGAGTGTTTACATTTCTTCTTTTAACAAGAGACTGTGATGAACAGAGCTTTTGATTCCAAGTTGCCAAGGTTGGAGTTTTTTTTGTAGAGATATTCTTTGACTCTGACATCATCAGAAAATGGAATCAGCAAAGTATGTGCATTTCCTCAGCTCCCACAATATCCATTTTCTCTCAGTGGATGTTTCTTGTTTTTCTTTTCCAGTGTTGCTCCCACACAATGGGGCCAATTTTTGTTCAGGACAAAGAAAATATAAACAGAGCATGGATTTGGAATATGAGCAAAGTCTCCAAGCTTACAGAAATCTTCAGCCATGGGGGAGGGCTACAGTATGTTAACTGTCTGCCAAGAAAGCCTGGCTATCCAAGTGCTGGCCAGTATCTTCAGTTGCTTTGCTGGTGCCTCCAGAAGGCAGCAAATACTGATGGCTAAGGTTGGTGCTACAAATTAAACCCTTGATTTAGACTCAGTGAAGCCCCTGAGCATTTGGAGTGCATGCCTTGCAGGTGAGTCCAGCTGACCTGACCATAGGGGCAGGTGAAGCTTTTTCTCCTCACCACAGTAGGGTATCATAAATACTTAATTCACCAGCCAAAGTCCAGCCATTAGAAGAGAATGGCCCCATGCAGAAGAGTCAATCACTGGAGAGTCAAACTGGCCTTCCAGTGGAACTTGGCGTGTTAGCCTCCTAGAAGCTAGTGAATGAATATGTGATATTAAAGGCCAAAATGACTCCCCTCACAGAATCATCTTCCGCCTTAAAACAAAGATTAATATCTAGTTTTCAGTTATAAATGATTCAGGAATAAAAGCTGCCCTTATAAACAGCTTGGGAAGCCCATGCTTTGAAAGGTGCCATCATTCTAGCCAAATTAGCTATGTCTGCAGCTAGCAGGTAAATCACAGCATGTGAAAGTGTCCCCTCATGCAGCTCCACAAGTGACTTGCTCATGCTGGTCTGGACATCAGCCAGTCCCTAGAAGAGAAAGGCAGCTCACTGCAGGCTACCAGAGGCAAGTTCTGCTACATTCACCCTGGGACAGGGGCTGGAGCAGGTCCCCAGAAGCATCTGCATTTTCATGGGAGAGTCTTGATGCCAGTAAGTCACCCAAGTCTGCACACATGATGGCACAATGGCGTGACAAGCTGATTTATGCTACAGTATTTGATTTATGATGGGTGATATAAACCAACTGTAATAAGGGCCTCATATCTCTGGGCTCACTGACTGCAGCTCAGAAGCTGCTGGGAAATGCCCTGTGAAACATTTATCTAGATAAAATAATGTTCAGCCATCAGCAGATAAACTTCATTGACATCCTCTGAATCCACAGCTTGACAGACCTTGTACTGAGCAGCAGAAACACAGGCTGGCTTGTTAAAAGTCTGAAGTCTACAGACAAACCCTGCCCCCCACTGAAATAACTAGGACTGTGGTTAAATTGGTCTATTATGGGTGTTCTCTGGTCTAACTACCTTGTGTTCTGAGGCCAACAGGTTGGGATGAGAACTGACACAGGGGAAAAGGAATAAATATAACAACAAGAAAAAGGAATAAATATATCAACAACTTAACTTCCAAAGGCTGCTTTTATTAACAATATTAAAATTGTCTTTTAGCTCTTCCTGACGCCTAATGAAGAGCATGAGAATGAATTATTTTCAAGTGCTCATTTTGCCTGAAATATTTTGATCCAATGCTTCCACTTGTTAGCAAAATCAGTACCTCTGCAAACAATCAAGACTCAGAGATGCTCACAGCAAAGAACAGAGCAAGCAAAAATCTCACTTGGATGAAGCTGAATGACTGCCCATGGGATTCATGAGCTTCCCATGGATGCCCAGCAGCTCCAAGACTGGACTCCATGGCACGATGGCAGCATTTTCATCCATCACTATTTTTGAGTCAGCCGGCCTGAATATCTGGTTGGCAAACGCAAACATGGAGAGGACTTCTGAAAAAGAAATATTCTGTGAGGTCACCAGATAACACCAAAACGCAGTCCTAAAGAAAAGAAAGCAAGCAAGCTGAGGATAAAGTGAGGATTTGGACCAGGAGCATCAGACAGAGGTTGCAGGAAGACTGGGTGGGTTCTGCTCATGAAATGCTGGCCATTTAAAGGAGAAATACACTTTTTTTCATAGGAAACTGCTCAGCTCTCAAAACTCCAGGGTGGCTCATGATCACTAATCCCTGCAACAGAAGCAGCCCCAGAGCCAAATCCATCCTTAACAAAACACAAATTAACTTAAACTTATACTCTAAGAAATAAAATCAGCATTTATCAGAGGCTGAAGAGATGCATTGGTTTCTCAAAGTCCTTCCCCCACCTGCAGCAGGGAGAAGGTTTTGATGTTAAAAGGAAGGCAGAGAAGAGCGCCTGGCTGGCGGGCTGCGGTTTTGCTTCTATTCTCACAGCCATGCCTGCAGAGCCCCGCGATACACAGCACAGAGCTGGCTCCTTGTAACCATGGGGAGAAAGGATAAATGGATTATTTTGGAGTGATATGCGCATAGAACTCATGCCACTGGAGAATGCAGCCAGGCTATTTTTAATATACTGCCTCATTTTGCACCTGCTACCATTACAGAGTTGTTTTTGTTTCCATTAGAGCCACTTGTCTTGAGGAGTTTATAACTCCTATGAAGTGTGTAGTTCTGGCCTGGATCTTCAACCTTAGTCGGGAACAAAGATTTTTATCATTTAAAACCAGAATAAGATTAGCATGGCAGCATTAACAACATGTGAAGGGGTGTTTTGAATAATTTTACAGGGTTTTCATAATTTCAATTCCTGAAGGACAGTTTAGTATAGCCTCTTTCATTCATTCCTAAATGGAGCAACACAGGCTACAAAGACCTGTCCCTAAGGAGATTGCAAAACCAAAATTGCATGCAGAATCATTCTCAAGTACTTAATCAGCCACAATATTGCAATAAAATTATGAAATAAGAGACAAGAAACCTCAGCCCTTTTTCCCACTCCCACCACACAGAGAGCCAAGTGGAGCTCAGTATCTCTTCGAGAGGTTGGAGACTGGTGCCTGGTGCGGAGCTGCATTGCCTTAGATCACACACCCCCAAATACCATCCCCAGGGAGGAAGCTCTCACTTCAGCAGTCTGACAGAGCCCACAAAGGAAGCCAGTGTAGAAACACCACATTGTCTGCTGCTTGCCCTCTGCCACCTTCTGTGACAAACACCTAAAGTGTTTTGTTTAAATTGTGCTCATGTTGCAGCATGATCCAACCGAGAATGACTGCGGGCACATCAAAGTCCCTAACACGTGGATATCTGCAGCCTTTTGTGGTATGTGCCGGGGTAATGCCAAGGCAAGGGCTCTGCAAATGCTGCCTCTGGCCCAGTCCTCTGCCGTAGGTGATCCCCCATTTGGACCACAACCATCTGAGCATAGCCATAATCTCTCCACAAAGCAGAGACAGCAGTAAGAGGGTTATTTGCAGGAGTTTCCTTCCTACCATAGGGAGCTGATGCCTTGGCAGTCTGCTTAATGGCTTTGATGTATGGTGTGCTTTTCTAGGCCAGCAGCAAAAGGTGTGTGGGCAATGGCCAGCACCCACAAGGCACGAGCAGTGTTGTAGAGCACCCATCAAGCCTTTTGGACAGCTGTACTTTTCAGGGTAAGCTCCCCAGAGGCCCTCTAAGCCTCAGCCCTCACAACACTGTCCTACTCAAGACCATCTGCCTGTTCTCCTTACCACATTCAAGCTGTTGACTGGGTTATTTTGCAGTCAGGATAATAATGGGGAAGTTCTCATATATCACCTCCATTATTAATAGTCCCTATGAAGTCTCCCTGTCCCCCACATTCTTGTGTAAAACCAGGAACCAAGACAGGCATGAAGTGGGGTAGCAGTTTGCTCAGCCCTGCACCAGTATCAGAAGCCTTCCAGGGAGAATTTCATCCCAGGTTCCCATGAAAATAGGGTCTAGGGGTGATTTTTGCCCTGTGTGGCCTAGAAGAAGTCAGAAATAACATTGCAAAACCTCAGTTCCAAAAAATATTCAAGACAACTGGCCCAATGTCTTCATAAATCAAGCCGAATCCATAAATCCAAAGCATTCTGAATTAAAGTCATGGTTTGGATACTTTATCTATGTTCATTTAGACAATAAAAATGCATTATCCCCCCCCCCCCCTCAAATATTACTCCCATTAATTCAGACTCCTAGACCAAATTTATTTCAACAGCTCTTGTACATTTTCTCCTTGGCTTTCTGCAAGTTCCTGACCAGTGACTTTGCCAGTAGTCAACATGCCTGGAACAGAAGCGTGAGTGCTTAACCATCTAATTGCAACAATTTCTGTCAGGAAATCACAATTAATTATGTGGGCAATTGCAAGTTTGCACACATTTGGAGTTCGCAAATGTTTCATCCAAAGCACGTTAACCTAATGAGATGCCATGGGCACAAGCCAAGGGGAGCTGGAGGCTCCACTCCTAGTAAGGGAATCCTCACACTGCAGCAGTCCCACTGGGAGGATCAGACTCGGGCCACTGAGTCCTTATCACGGCTGCCTGCCAAATTCTTCTCAGGAATAAGTGTCACTTTGTGGTACCTCTATTTTCCTTACCAATAAAATAATTTGGCAGTGCCTGAGATGATGATAGTAAATCAGTGTAAGACAGCAAAGGTTACCAATAAATTCAACCTATTTATCAAGCCACGTCACTCAGCTATGTTAGCTGCAAGAAGATGTAGGCTACTGTGCTCTTAAAGTAGTTTGCCTCAGAAAACAAAGTAGGCAATATTCTTAGGAAAGCAGGGAAACACGGCCTCTCTTCATCCCAGGAGATGATTACCGGAGGCTGACCTGCCTTTGCTGTATTAGCATTGCATGCTGGGGCTGAGTCACAGCCATCAGGCCTCTTGTACCACTATGACCATCTCCTGGACCAGCTACAGCCCATGTAAGATAAAACAGGCATCCTTCCCACTCTTTCTAGTACAACAACAAGTTTTGCACCCCACTGACATCATCTGTTGGTCAGCACCCTGAGGTAGCTGGAGACTTAAAGAGTTTCAGGGACAAGTCAGTATAGAGGTCAGACAGTCCTGCCCATGGGCTGATGCAAAAGCACCTCACAAGTTGGTACTAGCAGACAGTTCCACTGCTGTGCTACTGAAGGACTGCAAGGATGATCATCATCTTCTATGATGGTCTTTATCTCCATCTCCTTTTGGTCCTGCAGCAACACCCACCTGATGAACCCCTATCCCCACAGTGAAATCACAGCACCATGATGAATATCCTATTAGAAGTAAAACCTACAGTCTAAATTATATGTGCAAATCATCCTCTCTGCACGAGTTTTCCAATGCAGAAAAGCAAAATTTTCCTTGAACTTAGGATTGCAATTTTAACACACATCCCCCTCTTCCCGTTTATATCTTTTTTTCACTGCTTGCATTTTCCCACTGTATTGCAGTGCTTTTCAAAGAGGGAACTAACAGGTTATCTCAAGAATAGACCACAGACTTGAAATCTGCCCTCTGTTTTCATAGAAAAGAAAAGCTTTTCAGGAGGATAATCATATTCGGAAATGATGTGACTGAATGTTATCAGGTCGTCATGGTGATTGCAGTCTTTTAAAAAATGTCTGTATTGTGGTTCACTAATGAGCAATATATTAACTAAACCAAACACTATTTGTCTTTTCAAGTATTATTCATATGCCTTACTGAATTAAATCTTTTTTGTTTTGTTTTTTTTTTTTTTTTTTACTCCTGCTAGTAGAATACTGTTCTTTGTCTTATAAACACTGGAACTGAATTCAGGCAATAAACAAGAGCAGAGATAACTTTGTCACCTTTGCTATATTTCATACCACTGTGTCAAGCTGAGCCTCACATTAGCCAGTCTGCAGTAGTAGATACTGAGCCTCACATTGCCAGCAAAATTACTTGCATAAGGTAGAACTTCAGACCTGTAGTTTCTGGTACTGGAAAAGTCGTCAGTCTCAATTCCAGTGGAAAACCCATCATATATCTCTCCAGTGTCAAAGTTTACATTTGTGTGATATGCAGAAGACAAGCTAGAATGCTAAAGCAATGCACAAGCTGAAGCAACGCACAAGTCCTGCTGGTTCTGAGTTTGACCAACCACTACCAGCTCAAACCTTTAAAATTCACCTTCCAAGTCAACTAGACTTCTGTGTTGCCTGAGGGAGCTTTCCTTGTCCTAAAAGGGCATGGAAATAGTAGAGATTAAAGTGCTCTTTAGCACTCATGTATTTGTCAAGGCATGGTCTGCATTTCAGAAACTCTTGGGACTTTAGAGTTCTCACAACCAGCTATACTAAAACCTCCCCCAGAATGAGTATCCCACAACTCCAGAGGACACAGTTTAATAGGGGAGAAGACATATGAAGATACTCTAAAAGAAGCAGTGAAAACTTTTGAGAATGTGGAGCTCTTTCAACACCGAAACTGTGCCATCCCAGGCTCAGACTTGATAAAGAACTTCACTACCCTCTGAGCACCCTAAAAATGATGCAGTGATACTGGAAGTAGCTCCAATTGATGCAGAGGATAAGACAAAGCTGAGCCCTGTCCGGGTGGACTTCAGTCATAAATCACACCTTTGAAAGACAATTTCAGGTAGTGCTCTGTTATCTTTCTGAAACGAAAACTGTGTTTATATTCCTGATTCTTTTGACACAAGCTAAGATGAAAATCCCAACTCCTTCTGTCTTCCCTGGAGTCTGTTTCTGCCCCAGATTTGCAGAAAATCCATGATTTTGGCTACATCTCCTTCCAAAGAACATTTGTCAGTAGGGGATGAGAAAGCTGAAAGCATCTCGTTCAGATACTTCATGTTCTCTGGGGAAGAGCCGACATTATCACATGCACTTACCCCTTGTATTACGTGCTCTTCTTCTGCAGTTCACGCTAAACTCCCATTGGTGTCCCATTAGTTTTTCAAGCCTGCTACACTAAGACCACACTAACTGGAATATAACTGAATTAGTTAAGCCTTCCCAGGTATTTTGCAACTTTTGTTTATAGGGTTGTTTAATATCATGACTCACTCACTATATTTTCGTTCAGTCAGTAATATTTGGTACTTTCACATGTTCTCTTTTTCTGACATGCGCAGCCTTGTAACATGTCTTTTGAACACAAAACATCTCTTTTCAACTTTGCTCTACTTAGAATTTAAATACACAAACACTGCTGCTGAAAACTCATCATTAATTAATTATGCCTAAGTACTCTCCTCATAGGTTTTGTGTGTCAAAAGAGTCGTCCTGGCTCTCCCCCTCCCCACAATATTTCCCCTTCTTCCCTCCACCACTGCAAGGCTATATTTAGTTGGAGATTCAGGTTGATCAGCAACTCCCACTGCAAATTCCTTTCCATCAGCAACTGCAGCCAGAAGGTCTGAATAAGGGAAAGGTTTGAACTCCAAGAGGCTTCCTGTTTCCCTGGATTTTCAGGTTTGCTACTGTTTGTAGAGTGAGGCTGGTACTAGACTCTGAAGACTAAGTGGCTGCTAACTCATCCCTGTTCTGGCACTGGCATCAGACCCGGGTGCAAAACATTGTCTGGTTGATAGGCCTTCCAGAAATATAGGCAGTGAAAGCAAGGAAAGCATGTCTGATCCTGAAATATTTCCAGAGAAAGGTGTCAGCGAGGATAATGCTGACAGGACTGGCAATCTCTCTGAGAAGGAGAATGAAGTAGAGGGGAGCAGTCTGTAAATCAGCGGTGGAGGAAAGTGCAGCGTGGCGAGAGCTCTGTGTGTAGAGGACTGAAACACTCAGGCCTGCTTTAAATGCAGATGGGGAAAACATAAAGAAAAATATTATATACTTATGTGAGGTTTTCTCTGAGCTTTCCAACAGTTCTTCCATAATGCCTGGCCTTGGTCATGCTCTACCTGCAAACTCCTTCTCCCTGAGCTTTAACCTAAAGTGAAAAGAAGCTGTAAGATGCAGCCTTTGCTCCTTCCAGGACCCTCAGTACAGAGCATGTGTGCTTTTCTTCCCAAAGAGCTGCCCAGCCTGGGATGAGACCTTGCCTGGGGCCTTTGGAGATCAGGGTTCAACCATCTCCTAACCACAGATGTCATGGGCAGAGCCTGACACCTGGAAAACGCACTCCTTTTATTCACCTACCTCCTGGGCATGTTGAGAGGATAAATAGTTTAAACTCAAATATTATGGTTCTGGGAAGCATGTATTTCTGGAGATTAGTAGGGTTTGCTACCTTATTCCTCTCCAGACTCTAAGATTTCTATTTCGCTAACTATTTCACACAGTTCATGTTCATGTTTTTACCCATTGTTGAACTCTCAAAAAATAACCAGTCTAGATCCTTCCAGTTTCAGCTGCACTTTAACACTTTAACATTTCTTAAAATGAAGCCAAACACTTGCCTACCTATTTTGGATGATGTCAGTGTATGTGTAAAGTGAACGCGATAAAGACTGTAGTCTGGAGTATATCCAATAGCTGATTTTTTTTTGTCAACCAAGAGAAACAAGTGACTGTATAACAAAGTTATCCTTAGAAGAAGAATGAAGGCTGAAACACAGCAAAAAGATCAGATGCACTTTTTTGCCTATAAAACCTTGCTTTGTGTTATTAAATTCTCATCAGTAATTATAATAATTATGATTATCTCTAAGCCTGAACAAAAGCCAGATGATGTTGATGAAATCTTTAATGGAATTCAGTAGGCTCAAGAACATGCTTTACATTTGTAACTTTTTTGCCCCTAACATTTGTAGGCTTGAGGCCAAACTTTTCAAGTGTTTATCACAAGAAGCCAAATTTTCTATTAATATCTCTGAAGAACATCCATGCTGCTGACTCAAAGAGCTCACTTGCCATAGGCCCAAGCATGAAGGGCCCTTTGAAATGATGACACCAAATGGCAGACCTACGTCTTATTTCCACAGGGCTGCCTCTGGCTTCCATCTCTCAATATTTTCTGCTCTCTCTCTCTCAGTCCTTCTATTGTCTCTTATCATTTTCCTATTTTGGGTCACCTGAAGTTGTATAATCTATAGTTTATATCTCAACGATGTGGAGTGGTGTTGCCACAGATACACACACACATAAATCAATATATACGGAACGTGCTTTTTGCTGTCATGTTCATTACACTAAATAAACAGTTTTGATAGAGTTCTTCTGTTTATAATTATATACTTCCAAATATCAAACAATATTTTCTCAAATGTCTCATAATTGCAACAAGTATAGCTAATTGCCATTCCTCTTGCTCTTGCCCCAAACTTCCTGTGTTAGCAGAATGTATTTATAGCAGCTAAGCAGTAAGTGTGCTGTGCTGATTGAAATGTTGGATGTGTTTCAGTTATTGTTTATGTTTTACTGTTTCTTCTTTCTTCATAAATTAGAGACTCTGAAAAGTGTCGGGGGTTCAGCCCGATGCAGTTAAGGTGACTTCCTAATGTTACTTTCTCTTTTTATTATGTCAATATCCACTGTTCAGGTTAATAGACCTAGTAGCAGTGACAGGCCTTTTCCAAAATGATAGAGCCAAACACATTCAAACCATGGAGAAATTTGGTCCTGATTCAAACTTCACAGCTTGGACTTATCTTCATAATGAACTGAACCAACACCCAAGATACAAACAACCTTAAACTCAGATCCCAGATAAGGATGTCGTGTGCAAATTCTTCCCTCAAAGCTCAGACTCATGATCTTTTCAGAAAGGAGCTTTCCTAATTTTAGATGTTACTGCCTATCTCTTCTTTGGGTGTGAGATTACCATGTCCTCAGCTGAGCCAAGTGAATGGACTTGGTGAGCTAATCGGCTTCAGCACAAAGTCAGTGAAGTTACTTTGAGCTGCTGCAGAAGGTGAATTGAGCCACACTGGCGGCTCTGCTGGGATGTGACTTCCATTGGCACCATCAGACCCTGAAGTAGTAACAGTAACCCCCAGTGCAGAGACAGTGGATAATGGCTTGTTTCTCTAGCTGCTTCAACTACACCTAAAAGAACACCTCTATCTCCAGCCCTCCATGGTACTCAAAATTAAGCCATCGACTTACGCCAAAGCAGAATGCTGTCCCGTCTGCAAGTGACAGGGGGCTGATTGACAAAGCCCAGTCTATTTGTATCCCAGTATATTTGCATGATTCCTTTGTGGATACTTTTGGCATGAGTCAGCTTCTGCAAAAGGAAAAACACTGGTTTCACCAAAAAAATACAAAGGTTTGTTTTCAATACCATAAAATGTCTCTCAACTTAATTATTTCTGAAAAGCTCAGACATATGAATAAAAGGCCTAATAAGGAGCTGCTGAAGTTGGCATGTCCCTGGGACCACTCTTTATTTACAATAAAGCAAATAGGATCAGGATTTGACCTGATGGCATAACTGCTAGCATTCCTGTAAATTCCAGTTGCAATTCCTCTTTCACATGTAACTTTGCTTTTCCCAAAGAAGCCTGTCTGGTGTTTTATTTTTATGTTTGGGCAGACTGGTGTGTTGTCTCTGGCTTTGTGAGGAATGCCGAGGTGGAACAGACAGAACATCAGCTCTAGGGGAAAAAGAAATGGCTATTGCTTTGGCATAAGCCTCCTGCCTTTCGTCAGCTAATGTCTTACCTCTGGTAGAGAGGCATTTTTTCCCACCCACTTTGGTCTTGATGGAAATTAAAGGAAAACAAAATAGATTGGTATATACCTGGTCTGCAGATCATCGTGCCCTTCCATGACTTAGTAAATGTTTCTTTAATTGGCTTAGTTAGCCCCTCTCACCTTTCAGCACTTCAGGAATGACTCTTTGAAGAGAGCCATGTACAGAGATTTAGTTGACATTTAGTGACACTAGGCTCTGCAGTCTCCAAAATATGACTGATGTCACTTGTTATGTTCCCTTGGGTCTCTGGGGACAAAGTCGCTCTTACCCTGAAGCATGCATTGACAATCTCAAGATAACACTTCTGTGACAGTCAGGGGCCCTTTTCCAGGATCTAATGTAATCTCTAGAAAGTTTCCAATCTGGGCATTGTTTGTTATTTATATTTCATATCTGGAGTTTGTGTTTGTCTTGCTGTGATTTTACTGTGAAAGCTGCTAATAAGAACAAAAATTCATACCTTTTTCTGCCAAATGGGTGTGCTGTCAGGTCTACGTCTAGATGGAAGAATTCTTATTCAAGGTGAACAAATTCAAATGAACTGAGGTAAATAATCACAACCTGTGTACTTATTCTGCAAACAAAGCCACTGGCAGTGAAAATGGAGCTGAGGTGTGAATGAAACTGAACCTTACTGTAACCAAATTCATCTATTAACCCCATCTTCTTGTGTAGATACATTTCACAGCCCCAGAAGAGGAGTTTGTAAGCAAGAGCAAGAAACTTTTTGGTTTATTCCTTAGCAGTGGAGAGAGGGATGCATTTATTAGCACTTTATTTTGATGGTTTATCCGTGACTTGTCTTCATTACATTTTCTTTGCCCAGACACAAATAAACGGAGGCAGGGGCGAGCTGCTGATGTCCCCGCTCACAGTAACGCTTTGATGCCAACTCCTCCTATTGGATGGCTTGTTAAGATGCTCCCGTCTCAGACTCCCTTCGTAGTGGGGACTCAAAGAAGCTGAAGCCCTGGGGTACGGCGGGACCCGATGCCCACCGGCGGCGGGCGCGGCAGGCACACGAGGGCGCTCGCCGCAGGGCTGAGCCCCGGCCCCGGTCGACATTGACCGCCGCCGCTTCTCCCTCCCCGGGCTTCTACCTTCCCTGTGCTTCTTCCCCTGAGCTTCTCCCTCCCTGGGCTTCTTCCTCTCCGGGCTTTTCCTTTCCCTGGACATCTCCCTTCCCCGGGTCTCTCCCTCCCTGGACTTCTCTCTGGACCTGCCATACATGATCTTTTTTCTATCGCCAACTTAAGTATTATTTCTCAAGAGGAGCAAAATAATAGTGTGTCTCTCACAGAGCAAAGGCTAAACCAACCGATAAAATTCAGCTGCTGCTGCCTGGGATACACGCAGCTGAAAGTGCCAAAATAATTCTGACCTCCCTTCCTGCATGTACTCACCAAAGAGTTCCACGAGGAACTCAGCACTCAGTGAAGCAGGGTTGGCACTGGGGAAAAGGAGGGGATGTGCAATGAGGAAATGGTGCTGCAAAAACTAGCACGTTTACTGCTTTAGTGCTCTCTTTTAAATATTAATTTAATCATCAAGGTTAATAATTTATGGGTGGCAACGAGAACTTGAAGAAGGAAGGTTTTTATCCTTTTTTTATTCTGCTCTGCCTTTGGTGAAACTGCAGGTTTGTAACTGCCCTTCCCTGTCTCACTGTCTTCTGGGCAGCACCAGAGCCTGAGTACTCACCTGTGGAAGTACAGTGTTGGGCTTTGGTTCATAGAATAATATCATGATAGAATGGTTTGGGTTAGAAGAGGCCTTGAAGATCATCTAGTCCCACCCTCTCCGCCACTGTCAGGGGTGCTTTCCACTAGACAAGGCTGCTTTCAGACACAGCAGTTACTGGCCTATAACCACTGACCTCTCACCGAAACACCAGAGAGCAATTGAAGGTCATTGAGAGTCCACTGAGCAGAAACCTGAAATCCTCTTGTTTTTTACAATTTTTGTCAAAGAAAGTAATGGAGCAGCCTGGGATAGAGGGAGAGGGATGTAAGACATTGAACGAAGTGTATCCCTGCTGCTACCTGAAGACACTGCTAGGTTAAAATCAGTTCTGTGTTGTAATATATAAAATTACCCTATTTTCTGTCTGTTGTAGCTAACCCTAAGGTCTGCCTAAGTCAGACTCTTCAGGTAATATGAAATAGCACTGACAGACTACTGGGGGCAAAGGCAATGTTAGAAACAGCTCTTGGGTGTGCTGCCCGAGGTGTTCAGGTGGGCAACTACAAGGCAGGTTATCTGAGGCATTGATGTGGGGGCACCACAAATTATCTTATCAGATATCCCCCAAGGTATCAGTCATACCTGGGCATGGTAATAAAGGTTTCCTATGTGAATGTGAACTTCTCCTCAACCTCCATGAGATTTTGGGGAAAGACAGGGGAAACTTGTTCCTGCCACCTTTATTTCATTGGGTACTCCTCACATCCAGGCAGTAACTAGGGCTGCAGGTAACGAGAGGCCTCTGCTCTACCATTTGCTCAGGGTCAGGTCAATGTTTCCATATGTTGGATCTACACCATGTGATCATATATGTTGTACTGGGATGTAGGTCTGGTCAGATTACCATGGAGAATCTTAGCCCTCTCTGCCACTGGACCTGGAAAAGTGTATCACTGCACCTTTAAAGCGTCACATCAAGGGTGAAAAGTAAGGTGTGTGCATTGGATGACATGAAAACAAATGCAGTTGGTGCAGATTCATGGGCACTACAGTGCCTCTTTTGCTTACCATTGAGTCTGGAATCAGTGCCTGCTGCCTCTGTGTAATAAAAGGGGGCACACACATAAGCAATGAAGTTTCCAGAACAGACTTGAGTGTGCATCTAAGCAAAGAGTGAAGTGAAGCAAGATGCAGGTCTTGACTGTGTGGTATGGGTTACTTGGTCAGGGATGGCATCTTCCCTGTCATAAATTCCCGAGGCTGAAATCCTCCTGAAGACTGAGCCTAAGCCTAAGCCTAAGACTACTGCTTGCGTAGGACATCCCTATTTTCTACCCTGTGAACCGGAACTGGAGGAGGTAAGATATCTAGTATGAATGAATGCACTGGTTGGGAATACAGAAAACATCAGAAATTTCCTAGAGGCTTTTACATGATAGCTTTTGCATGAAAGTGTCTTTGTGTCACCTGAAATGAAGAAAGATTTCACTGACATCATCTACTCAGGCTTGTACAAAGTATTTGACACTGTCCTGCCCGACGCAGAATCATAGAATCATAGAACAGTTAGGGTTGGAAAGGACCTTAAGATCATCTAGTTCCAACCCCCCTGCCAGAGGCAGGGACACCTCCCACTAAACCATGCCACCCAAGGCTCTGTTCAACTTGGCCTTAAACACTGCCAGCAATGGAGCATTCACAACTTCCCTGGGCAACCCAGTCCAGTGCCTCACTACCCTTACAGTAAAGAATTTCTTCCTCAGATCCAATCTAAACTTCCCCTGTTTAAGTTTGAAC
>JASSUY010020763.1:0-13604 GCA_032466535.1 Forpus xanthops
AGGAGGGGAAGCCAGGAGGAAGCAGAGACAGGACACCTGACCCAAACTGACCAAAGAGTTATTCCATACCACAGCACATCATGCCCACTATATAAACTGGGGGCAGTTACCAGGAAGGGTTAGATCACTGCTGGGTCAGACTGGGTATCGATCAGCAGATGGTGAGTAGTTGTATTCTCTTCTCTTGTTATTTCCCTTATTATTATTATTTGTGGTAGCAGCAGTGGTTTGTGTTGCACCTTAGTTATTGGGCTGTTCTTATCTCAACCCGTGGGAGTTACATTCTTTCGATTCTCCTACCCATCCTTCCAGGAGCTGGGAAGGAAGAAAGGGGGAGGAAGAGAGAGGCTGAATGGCTAACTGAGCTTAAACCAGGACATACTCTGAAGAAAAGCGAAACATGCTTACTCATTTGTGTACAATTACAATGAGCCTTTTCACACCTCTATCACCTCTCCAGTCAAGCTACAGGTCTAGGCAAGAAAGCAAGAATGCAACTGCCTTTTCTAGGTGTTTTTTTTTCTTTATGTGCATATGAAAAGAATAAATGTTACAAGAAATAGATTTGCTTTGCTTTCTCTCTTTTCTGTTGTCCTATTTAATCTAAAACCAAGAAAGGATTGTTCTCCAAGGCTGGGATGTAATGGTGCTGACAGTACTCTTCTGTTATGAGTTCATCAGTAGCAGTCATTTTTCTCTTTCTTGGTAGCTGGTGCAGTGCTCTGTTGTTGATTTTGGGCCTGGTAACAGTGCTGATAACACCAGTGTTTTCAGTTACTGCTTGGTAATGTTTTGATCTGACCAAGGACTTTCTGAGTCTCATGCTCTGCTAGGGAGAGGAAGCAGGGAGGAAGCAGAGGCAGGACACCTGACCCAAACTGACCAAAGAGGTATTTCATACCACAGCACGTCATGGCCAGGATGTAAAAACAGAGGGCAGAGACCCGGAAGAGTTGAGGGTGCACTGTGTGGTCGGGCTGGGTATATAGTTGGTGAGCTGTTATACTCTTTTCCCTTGTATTTCTCTTGTCATTATTATTACTGGTGGTAGCAACAGTGGTTTGTGTTATACCTTAGTTACTAAACTGTTCTTATCTCAACCTGTGGGAGTTACATTGTTTTGATTCACCTCCCCATTCCCCCAGGACTGGGGGAAGAAAGAAGGGGGAGTGTGTGAGCAAAACTGTATGAGGGCCTTAAACCATGATATCTTCTAATTCAATGTGTCTGATGGGACCTACCTCAAATGCCAGAAAACTACCTCACGCATCCAGAAAACAGAAATGAATGACTGCTGATGTTCCAGCTCTCCTCTATCATGAAAATCGTCCATTCTTGTCCTACATGATGTGCAGGGTCCAAAACTGTGCAATATTTGTTTGTTTTTTTTCCTCCTCAGAGAGTGAATGGTTTTCTGTGTGATGCCACTGGACATATTGCTGTACAGTATGTGAGACTGGCAACTATATGAGGAAATGCCATCAGATTGCACCAATCACTACCTGTGACTGTTTTTTTTATCCATATTTGTGGAATAAAAACCATTTGCCTCTCTAAACAATTCGAAAATGATGTGCATAAGAAGTAAATCTGTTTTGTTTTTTTTTTTTTTTGTCATTCAATATTCAGATAATTTTTAGAAGGAAGAATTAAATGTTCTTTGTGTAATTTTTGAGAAAGCAAAAAGAAATCTAACTAATGTTTTAACTGCATGACTGAAAGTACCCTAAAATTACTGTCATGAATTAGTTAATAAGACAGGAAAAAAAATATCTCAGATAATGTTTTGATGTATACTGTATTCCATAAAAATAGGACATTACTGTTCCCAGTGAGACCTACATTTATTCTTAACTCCTGGACATTAAAATAAGAAAGATGAAGAAGCCAAAGTTGCTGTTCATATCAGTTCCTCCGAGCTGTGTGCACTTGAGCAAAGTACCACATATGCAGCGGCTATTACTCATATAAACAGATGCATCGCAAAATCAAAATCATCCTTCTTGAAAGAAGGCCTTGAGGATGGCAAGTAGACTGCAATATCTTGAAGTTCAAGCATTCTTATGAGTCAGGCCTCAAAAAGCATGAGACTATTTTAACAAACATGATCCTTAATAAAAGAGTACATTCTGGGTTCATTCTATTTGCCTTCTGCTTTCTGAGCCTTTAGGGTACTCCATGTAAAAATTATGTCTTCAAACTTTTATCTGCAAATGAAAAAGCCAAACAATTTAATCTTATAAAATGTAACTGAGTTTGCATGATGCTTTGGACAGGGGGATTTTGAAAGACACTAAATACCTATAGCACGGAATCTGGAAATGAACCAAAGCTGCTAAGACAATTATCTATTTGCTATTTGAGCTTACTCCCAGGCTCTCATTAGTACCAGGTACACATTAGGTGATGTTTAAATAGAAAAAGAAAAAATCTAAACCAAGCAGAACCAAAACACAAACCAAATCTGGAAACCCACAAGCATCAAATTCTTTGATAAAGAAATATTAAACAAAAGCATGTGAATGATCAGAGTTAGTGTTTTAGGTGATCATTTCCACAAGTTCAGAGGATCCATCCGCAGCTTCCCCTGTAGCTGATGAAATACAGATTTATACTGCTCTGAAAGTCAAAAGTGACCTCTGTAAAATCTGTAAAGGCATGAAGGTGTCCTAAATTAGTTGTCACTGTTGAGTTCAGTCTTGACAATGGATATATTCAGCTCTAATCTCATAATTTTCTTGTATCCATATCAGTGGATACAAGAAAAGTGCCTCTAACTAATTTCAAACTCAAAAAACATATTCTGCATGAGTTTTTTATTCAATATATATAGTCTAGGAGCAACTGAGAATAAAAATTTGTGATCAGATTTTTTTTTAGATACTTGTTCATATTTAATAGTATCTTTACTCCACTGTGCTTATGCTATTAATGTGATTATTGCTGGAGTAATAGTGCTGCTTCACTTACAAGCAAATGAAGTAACTGCCATTGCATAAAGAAAGGAGTACTCTAATCTGGCGAGTTTTAGCATCTGTGCTGAAATTTGTTTGAGATGATTTTTCATTGATTTCATCGACCTTGCTGTGTGTGAAAGTGTCACCCATCTGAATTCATTCGGAACCAACCTTCCACCACATGTCATGCCCTAGAAGCACAATGCACCATAACCCTCTGCATTATACATGAGCAAAAGTTGATCTGGTTCAGTAGCAAGAATTGACATTTAAAACACAACAGAGAGGAAAACAAACAAGTGGACAAAAGCCAAAATAATACCAGCTCTTCAGCTTTCATTTACTGTTTTTGTTGATTTGATTTTTTAGCATAGATCTAAATTCTTACTGTTCAATGCTGTATGAATAGTTATGCTAAGCCTTAAAGAGATCAGTGTGAGCAGGGAATGGAACAGCTGTCCAGAATCGCTTCACCACCTGATTAAGGTGCATTTGGTAATCAGAGAAAGCAACTTTCATATGGGATTATTTCCATTCCAGAAATGCCATTATACCACAAGGGGGTAGGGGTGTTCTGTTTAAAACCTTGCAATGTATTCCTACAGACCCAGCATTTCAGTGAAAACAGTGCTAAGTACTATAAAAGGCAACCTGGACTGAACCTCCACAGACATTTTCTATACCTTCTGCATTTCAACTATTGCTTTCCTTATAATGAACATCTGTTCATAGATATCAATCTGAGCAGTAAGGATGAAATTATTTAAGAACCATCTATCTTTCAGCCTAGTGTGCTCCTGGAGATGGTTCTGGAGGTGGAGAATGAGTTACTCCCAGGAAAGAGGATTTGGTTACAAGGAACACCTTTCATTAATCTAAACAGATGGCCAAAGGCTTGGGAGCACCAAAATGGACGCAACTGGATCTCATAAGAGAAAGTGCCCCTCAAGACCTCAAATTAAATAACATTGGTGGGATTGGTGGCATGTGCATACTCACTGCTTCATTAGAAAAAAACAACCAAGGAAATGCATGCAGATAGAAGGCCACAGGTGACACCTGAAGAGGTATATTCCAGAGGACAATGAAACCATATTTTCCTCTAAAGTCACTTATTAAGAGGAAAATTTAAATTAATGATTTAACTTTTTTCTTTTGTTTCACTACTGTGAGCCTGTCAGAGACCTGGCAATTTTGTGTAGAAGGGGATATGACAACTTGATGTAGAGAAAATGCCTCTCCCAAGCTGCTTACATTGTTCAGGAGATACAACCACAGCGCAGGTACACAGTGCAAAATGGAAGCTGAGACACTGGATAAACCTTCAAAAATCTCAGAATCACTGCTTGTTGCCATGTGTTATTACAAGGTTAATAGGATCCACCTGCAGTCAGCTTTCTGTTCCCATTTCTCCTAGCAAAGAGCTGAAATCCTTCAGCCCTCTTCTAGTGAAACACCAAACAATACTCCTGCAGTATTGTTCAGCCAAGTGTGTCAAAAACATTTTGCTAGCCCTAATAGATCACAAATATCATAAGAATGGGACAAATTTGCCCTTTCACACATCTTCCATTAAAATTATCCAAATTACCCGTTTTATTACACTTTCCATAGCCACTTCTTTCAGTTATTTCTGACATGCTTAAGTGCCACAGTTGAATTTGAAAATGTGCTTTTTTCCCATTTTAAAAGAAGAAAAAACAACATTAATATGTGCCATCAAAACTAACGTAGTCAAAGTCTTTTCCTGGTTTCTTTCCTTTCAACTTTACATGACCATTGAAATGACAAGAGTGCTCATCCTTTAGAGGGAATGGCGTATGTTTTTTTTCCCAGAAGTTGTCCATAAACATTCATAACCCCAGCTACCTCTGCTAGGAGATGGATTAATCTTGTCCTGTTGCAATGACCATAGACTGGGGTAAGGAAAGGATAAGAACATCTTTAGCAGGAGTAGGAAACAAGACACAGTCAAACCAGCCTGGTTTTGTTAGTAATCACTTTTCTCTGAGGTGACATCATTGATCAGAGCCATTCCCACTTCTTATTCTGGCCACTCACATGGCACAAGCACACCAGGATGGGTCAGACTGGGTTTTCTGTTCTTGAAATCCTTATACCATGCAATCCATACCACTTAATCCATGTCACGTTCTATTCTTGAAATCCTTATACCATGCAATCCACACTACCTAATCTGTGTCACTTGCGGATCGTATAACCTACTTCCCTAAAAATTGTCCTAGAGTGATCAGTGGCATGGGAAAAATGGGACACTTACTGCCAGCTGAGACCTTTCATCTTTCTTCTGCTCTGTTATAGGAGAGTTCAGTCCATGGAATATGGACCTTTCACTGGATAGATGCTTGGGGGATAGATTCAGTCCCAATAAATTGTTTCTGCATAAAAGTGAAATTGAAGAAACCAAATTAAGATTTCACAAGTAAAGTAATAATTTATAAAAGTTATTTTAGAAGCTACCTTTTTCTTATTGTTTTGCAGACTGCAACAATTCAGTGAGGAAAATCATAGAAGTGGATTTGAAGTGGAAGTTTTTGGTACATTTGTTTTGGAGAAAATCATTGGCTTTTTAAAATATTCCTGCCAGTGCACATATCAGACAGGAACTGTTGGTGTTAACGGGGTTTTTTTCATCGTTAAGTTTGGCACCAAATTAAAGAAATAATATTTTTAGTGGAATTGTCTTCTCCTGTGTAAGATATTGATTAATTTTGTTAACATTTCAGTACCCAGATGCAATGGCTGAGCTAGGAAATTAAAACTGGAGATGAATCTGTGGGAGGAAGCTGAAAACCAAGTAATTCAAAGAGTTAAAGAGAAACTGCTAAAGAGATATTTTTAATGGAATTTAAGAAAAAAAATGTTTGAGCGCACTTCTTCAGGAAAAGAAAACAATTATTTTTAAAAAATTTGATGGTATTTACTGAGGGAAAATGTGAGGGAGAAGAATAAAACTCAACATAGCCTATTTCCCCCCTAAAAATTATATGGTATCCACATCCTTCGCCCAGAATAAGTACAATTTCATCCTGGGAAAAAAAAAAACAAAAACAAAAAAAACACCAAAAGGTAAAAGCAAGACCTGAAAAAAAAAAGAAAAAGGAAAAAAAATAATAGGACCAAGAGCTTCCAGCTACGCTCCAGGCGGAATTTCATATGGAGCCAACTAAGGAAAATCGGCGTCTCAAAGTTCCTTTGGTCCCGTAAGTGAGTGAGGTAATAAGTGACAGATCCAGGAGGGTGAGGGCAGCGAGGGAGCAGGACAGGCTCAGGGAAGGCAGGTGCTGCAGTCAGTCTCCTCTCTGCCAGGAAACACAGGAAGAATGCATGACCAATTTGGTTTCAGAGCAGAATACTCTCTTTAATGGACAGAAAACACTAACCTTTTATTTTTTCCTTTCCTCTCCCTCTTTTTTTTTTTTTTTTTCCTTTCCAGTTTTAACCCTTTGAAAGGACAAAGGACAAGGCTCACATCTCTACTGCAACCTGTTTGCCCTGCCAATAGCTTCCATATTACCTAGAATCCTGACAGAATGCACTGTTGCGTTAAAACAAAATAAACATCCTGAGAGGTCAGATTATCCGAGTGAGATTAAATCAAGCTAAAACATACAAAATACTCTACTTGTTTTTTTTGCTTGCTACAAAACTGACAGGACTTTTATGTCGCTGACAAGTGCTGCTGGTATTTAATGTTTTGACTACAAGAGATCTCAAATTAGGAGAATCTTCCAAAAAGGAGGGCAATTCTGAAGTGAAGCACCATGTGAAAAGCTGCCTTAAATAAGCAGACACTTAAATTAGACTTTGCTGAAAACAATGGCCAAAGGTGTTTTGTGTAGGGTCAAACTTTTAAGTGGCTTATATCAACTAAATTATCTGTTTGTTGTCTATCATAGCCATTATCAGCAACTTCTCTTCCTCAGGATTTTATATGTTTCAGTGCTCATGTCTGAGAATGCATGTTCTCTTTCCAAAAAATATACAGGTTAGAATGCAATGATAGAGAACATGAAGGACATGCAACCATAGTGTAACAACACAACTCCAACAGCATCCTATATACATACTTACACATGTACAACAGGCAAGGCACAATAACCACATACCAGTTTCATATGCATAGCCATATACAAATTAAATTATCTCCTGGCTTGACTGTTTGTTCCTAAATGCAGTTCAGGTTTAAAAGTTCTGAATATGCAGCATGGTAGAATACCATTATACAAAGATATTTTTCTTGCGATAAACCCGAAGTTAATGAGAATGAAATGCGTGCTCTTCTACATCCCACAGACGCACACTGAAACTTATCCTTCCTCCTAGAGCTTTCTCAGTTTTCCAATAGCTGAAGTAAAGCAACATTAAAAAAAGACTCTGAAAAAAAGACTAATAAAAAAGATTAATTTTACGACTGAGTAGTTTGAATTATAGCTTATGACAAAACCAAGATATTTCAGACACAGGACAGAAGTAAGACTTTACTGGGATTAAGTTTTTGAAAGCCCTTGCTTCACATGGACTCCTATTTTTTGAGGATTGAATGCTACAGTGATAGGAAAGAAAAAACTATTTTCCTGTTTGTGTGTGTGCACATGTTCACGTGCACATGTTTAGTAAAAATCATACGCTTTTGGTTTATATGTGTGCATGTATATGCATATGCATAGTCATATGTATATGTATAGTGTAATACACAGCCTTTAGGATTTTTAAAAAATCAGTGGTTCATATCCATACTTCAAAATAAACTGTTTTGATTTCCCATATGAAAAAAAGCTAATGAAATTAAGGGTTGTTTCAATTAGGGCAATCAAAAAGCACACATTCCTTTTCATAGTGTATGCAATTGTATTCAGTGTTTGCAGCACAAGGCCTGCCTGTAGGATAAATAATGTAATGGGTTTTGTGATTTGATACTAAAAGCATAACAAAAATCTTACAGCTGTAGCCTCATTTTTCTCCACACTCAAACTGCTCACTTTTTAAATTGCATATTTTGTACAGTTAAGAAAAAAAATCAGATTCTTTGTCTAGGAGAGCCAATTTCCAGCATAATAGGTAATTGCATATAATTACAGGAATTTTAGAAAGTGAAACAAAGAAACAAAAGGACAGTTATCATGTTGTTATATTATGATTGAGATTGAATTGACAGCTCATGTCTCTCAAATTTTATGTGGTTTATCCCCTCAGTACAATAAAATGAGTGTAACTTTTGCACATTTTGTGGAAGAAAGGCTAATATGCAAAAGATCAAATTTTCACTAGCACAAGGGACAACATTTTTAAAGGTAATGAGATGCTTAATGATGCAAATCAGATATCTAATGGGATTTTCAATAGTACCTCAGTGGCTAACATGATTTTGGGTGCCTGAATGTCTTGTCTAAAAAAATCTGTCCAAAGCCTCCAAATAATTTTATACGCACCTAACCACTGTAAAACATCCCGTTACAAAAAACAAAGAGTGGAAAGATACCCTCACCAACACCTTCATAATTTGTTGTTTCCTTCATGAGTTTAGCAATCATTTTAACAAAATCAAGGCAACTTCCTCTAGGTCATGTAGAAAATGTCTTAGATCTATAAAAACCATTTGGTCACATGTTGACACAGGGCTTTGACATACGACCGGGGCTGCCACGACCAAATGGATACCTATTTTTCAGCTAAATGTCAGGAACTGAAAGCATGTGTGCTACTCCATCATGGTCTAGCCATGCTTTGCTTTGTATCTGCCTCGGGTTGTGTTCACACACCAAGGTTCATCTGTGGCACACATATCTTACAAACTGCTGCTCTATGTTTAAGGAGGAGGATGCGCCCTTCCTGCTGCCCTGGTTTTGGTCATATTATCTAATTTTTAGCCTATTAAGTGGACATATTAAACAGAAAATTAACAACTCATAAGCTAGTAAATGGAGAGAATGAGCCACAAACATGGGCTCCATGGTCAAGGTTGATTTTGTTTGATACCAAAAGAAATATGGGATGAATCAAGGTGTGCCTTCCTCTGCATAACGGAAGCAACAAGAAAGTTATCAGAACAAATCCACTTTCTTTCCAGGTAAAGATGCCAGTGACTCAATTGGAGCTATTCCTTGGAAGATTCCTTTCAATATGCTTACTTTTCCCACTGAAACTTGCAAAACACCAAATTTTCTAAATGTTCAGTTCTGAGGGTTCTAAAATGAAGGGGGGAAATACTTCCCCTTCCTGGTTTGGAGTTTAAGCTGATTCTAGTTTTAATAAAAGACAGAATTGAAAAAAAAAATGAAGGCAGGAAGCAAGGCAGAAAGGAAGAGAAAGGCAGGAAGGCAGGAAGGAAGGAAGGCAGGAAGGAAAGAAGGAACCCCAACTTCCTCTCCTAATGCCCCAATAGTGACTGCCCTGGTGTAAGGGCATTTCCTCTGGACAGGTTAGAAGTTTCCTGAGTCAGTAAAATACTCATCTTAAGTCCCTCTTTCTCATCAGTCTTGGCCTTTGATATGAGGAGACTTTTGGGGGACCCAAAATCTGTCACCTGGTGATTCATATAGGCACCTAGAGGTGAATTTTCATCACCCAGACCTCTGTCAACTGTTTTTGTCTGGTTTCTGCTCCTTCTGCTCCCTCCTCCTGCTCAGTACACTAATCTTATCCAGAGTTCTAACTAGAGGGGTGCCCTTCATGATCCAAATCCCACTTCCAATAGCAATGTTTAAAATGACTTTATTTTGCTTTAAATAATATCACGTGGGTTCTCACAATTCAGGTCTGTTTTCATTGTTCAAATCCATAATATCAGGCTGGAGCAACTCCTCAACAAAGCTGCTCTTTCTTGACCCCTCGACTTCTTGGGCAAGGAATATAATGACTTCCATTGATTCAGCTACTAGTAGCAAGAGTGAAGGGGAAGAGGTTTCCCATTTCCTCCCCAGCAAGGCTTCTAGGTTGCGGAATTGTTAAAGGATTTTGTTTTCTGTCCAAGAGACTCTTATGCTGGTGCCAGGGTTGCGTGTGGGAATAAAAACAAGGAACAGAGGCAAAGGGGAGACAAGTAATTTAGACGAGGGAAAGATTTGCTCTGTGCAGGATGTCCGTCTATTTAGAGACAGATATAGCTAGAATGAATCTCAGTTTGTAGAATGGCTATAACAGACACAGATTATAGAGGGAAAGCACAGCTCAGGCAGAGTAAAAACCTCCATTGCCTTTGCAGTTCAGCCTGATAAATCCAGGTTTATTTTAGGGATTAAAGATAGGTGAAAATAGCATCTAAGATGACTTTTAATGACAGAGCTAGCAGAACAGGCACCCATGCTTCAGATCATTCTACATGGCTTTTGGATACTAACATCTGTGGAGTCCTTGACCAAAAGGTCTCTGCATTAAGTGACGAAGCTCTCTAGAAGATACAGAAGCTTTTAGGACCCTCTGTTCTGTTACCCTCTAGGTTACAGCACCAGCAGCAAACATACACAGCATCAGCATCTGCACCTTAACAACACCCCTTGTAAGCATAACTGACACTCAGGTAACAAAATGTATTTCACAGAAACACAGAATAGAATAAAGATTAATAAAACATGACTACTGGAGGAGATGGGTACAGTCTCACTTTACATGCTTTTGCAGCTAAAAATAAAAATGCATTAAAGTTGGTGATGTACTTTAATAGCCTTTTCAAGAAACTCTCAGACTGAATGAAATAAAGGAATCTTGCTATAAATTCAAAGCAGAACCACTGTTTTGCCTTTTATTTATTTTTTATTTTCTTATTGTTTAGTTCTTATATCACTACTTTTTAAGAACACCTGAGATGAAAAAAAGCTTTTGCAGCCTCCACAAATACGCAGCAAAGTGAAGCTGGAAAGGATTTTTTCTTCATTTACTCTTTTTTTTTTCATTAATTTGTTTCCTTTTGAGTAGTGATAGGCACTTACATGTTTTGTAGTGTAGTTTTGCAAGGATCTCTCTCACGGGTTTCCTTATTATTCTATTGTATACCCAATACACACTGCTAATCTATTCTCCCTCTTGTGCCCGCAATGAAGTAACCACATAACCATGTTACAGTGGTGTAAATTTATACTCTCGTCTAGATTTATACTCTTAATAGAGATTACATCATGTGTCCCCCCCGGAATTAGAGATAAAAAAGGCCTGTGAAAATGCCTGTTGTGATTTAAACCCAGAAACCATGCAGCCTCTCGCTCACTCCCCGCCTTCCTCCTCCCTGCTCCTGGAGGGATGGAGAGGAGAATCAAAAGAACATAACTCCCACAGGTTGAGATAAGAACAGTCTGGTAACTAAGGTATAACGCAAATCACTACTGCTACCACAAATAATAATAATGATAAGGGAAATAACAAGGGAAGAGAATACAACTGCTCATCACCCACTGACCGATATCCAGTGCGACCGAGCAGTGGACTAACCCTTCCGAGTAACTGCCCCCAGTTTATATACTGAACATGACGTGCTGTGGCATGGAATACCTCTTTGGTCAGTTTGGGTCAGATGTCCTGTCTCTGCTTCCTACCGGCTCCCCCTCCTCCCTGGCAGAGCATGAGATGCAGGAAGTCCTTGGTCAGAGTAAACATTACTGAGCAACAACTAAAAACATTGGTGTTATCAGTGCTGTTCCCAGGCTGAAAGTCAAAGACACAGCACTGCACCAGCTACTAAGAAGGAGAAAAATGACTGTTACTGCTGAACCCAGGACAACAGCTGAAGACAGTTCCTCATCAGAACATTAATTCTCACTAAGTTTTGTTTCTAAAACCTCAGTCCAAGTGCTTGTGTCATAAACAAGGTCTTATTCTGCATGCTGATTTACAGGCTAAGACTTCTTTAACTATTTTACTTTCATTCATGTGTCTTACCAAAAAACATTTCTCATGAAGATTTAACATCCTTGAGTTACCTTTTCCTTTGGTTTAGCAAGTTTTTGCCTTTCAGGGGGACCATAGACCAGCCAGACTTTGCAGGAAAAACATATTTTCATTTGAATGAAATTCAACTCACTGTATTTTGAGAAGAGATATTTAAAATGTTTATAACAGGGGAAGGTGGATAGGTAAACAGATTCTCAGTGTGTAGTGTAAAATTGGAGCTAGAGAGGTGTGCATGGGATGTAA
The DNA here is from genome assembly GCA_032466535.1 of Forpus xanthops. Classification (NCBI taxonomy): domain Eukaryota; kingdom Metazoa; phylum Chordata; class Aves; order Psittaciformes; family Psittacidae; genus Forpus; species Forpus xanthops. The sequence goes on from JASSUY010020763.1 coordinate 12,105, forward strand.
AAAGGATCAGCAACATAGGCCACAAATCTGCCTTTTGTGTGCATTCCACCAAACCTCACAAAAGAAAGAGCCCTTGGAATCACAAGAAGATCACAAAGTTAGAATTTATGTGTATTTATTATTAGAGGCTTTATTGTTTTCAGCTCCTGAGACACCTTTGAGACCTGTGACTTTCCTTCCTTGTTTGGGACAGGATTATTTTTAAAGTCTGAGTATTTCTTCAAAATGGAGAAGCTGGCTGTGTGCAGCCCAGTAGTAAAGCAATCGCTACAAGTTAAAACCAGTGTGGAACATTATGTGTTTGTGAGTCAATTAGATTCATCCACCAGAGGTCATTAGATGATCAAATGATGCTTTCCTACTATCTTTATAAGTAAAAGTATCAGCATTCTGTGCTATAAAATAATATATTCTCATTAATTATAAAAACCTTAAAGGAGAAATAAAAGTACTATGAAGTAAATTATTATATAGTGAAGTTCATGATTTTAAATAGCTCTGATAAGAAAACAAAAATAGGTTCTGAATAATATTATTAAGAGAAACTACAATGCTCATGAATTCTTATTCTGAAATGATAGGAGATGCTTAAAAGGTAAGCTTGACTCTCCATTATTCAAATTATATATTTCTAATTCTACTGTATGAATGGCATAAACTCTTCTTAGAATGGTCCATGACTATAGAAAATATGAGGTAATATGAAAGAAGTATCTAATTGTGCTTGTAATGAGATGGAATGAATCTCATAGGCTTTGCTTTTCACATCAGTGGAAATCAAAAGTTCCTCTGACAAATAAAAGAAGTAGATCTGAAACAGAGAAAACTTCCTCATCTTTCCCTTTCCAGTTTTCCACCATCCTAACTTGGATGTGTTTTTTCTTTTCCTTAGTTTCTCTACTTGTGGTAGCACTTTGTCTTTCTTTCTTCTCAAATACCCTCTTATTTCACTTCACATACCATCTAAAAGTAACTCCCTTCTGTTTTGTCTTATGCTCTTCAGGTCTTTTACTCCATTTCTAGGTTTTGCTTGGCAATTTCACTAATTTTGGGCCTAATCTTGTAACTGGCACTGGAAGAAATGATCCTCATGCAGGATAAGAGATGTAAGTGGATATTCCAGGTCACTATCTGCACTGCTAAGGCTGCTTCCCGAAAGTACGGTTGTCCTCTCTAGTGTATTAAAATGGGTAGCAGATAATTAGTAGCAAATTTTTTGTGATACAGAAATTCATAAATAATCAGACTCCTTTTATCCAGGTTTTCCCCAACATATTCTCCTTTCCTTCACACCAAGTACTGGGTGCATTCTTCACAAGAATGTTACCATTAGGGAGGCAATATTTTAATCAAAAGGTGAAGACAAAGCTACTCAGAGGGCTCATATGCAGATCTTAGGCAGTGGGACTGTCGTGGTTTGAGGCCCCTCAAACAGTTCTGTGCACCCCCCCCTCTTTCTTCCCCAGTCCCGGGGAAATGAGAAGGAGAATCCAAAGAATG
>JASSUY010020763.1:13704-39341 GCA_032466535.1 Forpus xanthops
CTAAAAATCCAAAACACAGTGCTACACCAGCTACTGCTTAAAGAAAAATGACTGCTGCTGCTGAACCCATGACAGGGACAAAGAATGAAGTCATGGTAAAAATGAGCTGGCATTCAGGTGAAGAAAAATTTCAAGGTTTGCTGTGTTGCTGTTTCTATCCCAGGAAATTAAATGATACTGATGTTTGGGTCCAGCCATTGCAGAGCCAAAATCTCTGCCTTGCCTACGAGACCATAGTTTTTCTTGGGTCTTCTTCTTTGGGCCTTTAGCTAGACATGTTAAATTTTAGCCTCTATAGCCTGGATCACTTTCCACTGTTAGTCTCAATGTGTCATCTAATATCCTACATGGATTCAAACTATCTGGGTATTATGACCCAACTGTTGCTGAACAAAGAATTGTAGAAGTGTCTATTCTGTGGGGCAGGGAATAGAGGACAAATTAATTCTACAACATCCACAGCTAAATGTTTATCTAAAGAGAAGAATCTCAGCATTTCTGTGTAAATCTGCAGGCTCCTAAGATTTCTATGGTGGACATGTAATTCTTCTGCAGTGAAAGTAAGCTTACTAGCAGAAGTTGAAATCTTCCATTATTTTCAAAAATCTTTGAGAATTAGTCTTTCATTCCCAAAGGATTATAGATTACCTGTTAGATGCCACTAACAGAAGAGAAGCAAGTCATAGAATCATAGAATATTTACAGTTGGAAACGACTTTAAGATCATCTAGTTCCAACCCCCTGCCATGGGCAGGGGCACCTCCCACTAAACCGTGTCACCCCAGGCTCTGTCCAGCCCAGCCTTGAACACTGCCAGGGATACAGCATTCACAACTTCCTTGGGCAACCCATTCCAGTGCCTCACCACCCTTACAGGAAAGAATTTCTTCCTCAGATCCAATCTTAACTTCCCCTGTTAAGTTTGAACCTGTTACCTCTTGTCCTATCACTAGAGACCCTAATGAGGAGTCCCTCCCCAGCATCCCTGTAGCTCCCTTTCAGATATTGGAAGGCTGCTATGAGGTCTCCACACAGCCTTCTCTTCTCCAGGACCAATAGCTCCAACCTTCTCATCCTATCTTCATATGGGAGGTGCTCCAGTTGCTGATTATCCTCGTGGCCCTCCTCTGCACTTGTTCCAACTGATCCATGTTTTATGTTGAGGACACCGGAACTGCACACAATACTCCAAGTGAGGTCTCATTAGAGCAGAGTAGAGGGGCAGGATCACCTCCCTCATTCTGCTGGTAATGCTCCTTTTGATGCAGCCCAGGATACAGTTGGCTTTCTGGGCTGCAAGAGCACACTGCCGGCTCATGTTCATTTTCTCATTGACCAACACCCCCAAGTCCTTCTCCTCAGGTCTGCTCTGAATTTCTTCTCTGCCCCATCTGTAGTTGTGCCTGGGATTACCCCGACCCAGGTGTAGGCACTTGTCATGGTTAAACTTCATTAGGCTGGCACCAGCACACCTTACAAGCATGTCAAGGTCCCTCTGGATGGCATTCCTTCCCGCTGGAATATCAACCAAAAAACACACAGGTTGGTGTCATTGGCAAACTTGTGGAGGGCACACTCAATCCCACTGTTCATATCACTAAGTTCCCCCGTAATATCACATTTGAATTATAGAACAGTTATGGAACTGAGAAAATGGAGGAAAAAAAGGAAGTCTGAAGGCTCAAAAAATAATTATTAGCAGGGGAGGAAAAAACACTCTGTATTTTGTAACTTAAGCATTTATTCATTTTAATGTATAAAACAATATGGGAAAAGTAGGTATCTTATTAGTTGTTAGCCTTAGTCTGCGGCTACTGGAAAATATGACCCTACCTGTTGGTGAGAAACTTAGTATCATTAGCTGTAATAGATTGAATCAAATTAACACCACCTACACCTGGTAACAGCTATTTGATCTGAGCTTGGTCTGAGAAATGAAACAAATACATACAGGCATGCATGCATACATGTGGCATTTTAAATTAGACAGTAACTTTTAAATATTTTTTCATTGCCTACACAAAGTGTACACATTAATTTTCTTTTCCAGCCACAAAGAGAAACTATACTTTCCCTACAAATTTAGCTGCAAACTGACAATTCTGTAAATGATCGGTTTATATTTCCTCTCCTAGTTACCTCTTCCTGGTGACTGCCTGCAGCAATGAGCCTTCCTCAGTGCATGTCCAGTCAGTCTGGACTGTTGTCTCTATTTTTGACCCACATTCCCTGATCTATGTGTCTTTATCTAGCTACTAGCTACACAGAGTAGTGCTGGAGGTTTACTCTCTATAGTTTTTATCAGTGTCTAGGAAAAAAAAAGTTTAGAAATTATGATCATCCTTAAACTCTAAAGGGTGCTTGTAACTAAATGCTGCCATCTCTTTCATTGAGAGGTTTACTTCACCCCCTTGCTGAAACTAAAACTACACAGTGAATATAATACAACATTTCTGCCTTTTGTTTTCCTTTTGACTGTGCAGTTATAGTAGAATTTAACTAATTTTAATTTCCCCAGTCTGCATAGTTTGTGGTGCACTCAGACCCTTCCTCCTCTGACTCTTCTATTCCCATGCTCAGTCCCAGCTCTTTCCACTTCTCTGTGGATGCTCGAAGTTCAGTTCTGCTGTTACTTTGCAGGAATCCCTCCAGGTAAACTACTAAGAATATGATAGCCTGGCTTGTCTCACTTGCATTCTAACAGGTAGTTTAAACTACAAACGCACATTAGGTTTTCAGAATTGAATCTTACAGAAACAGAGAATGAGCTCTGAGTTGAAGAAGTAAAGCTCTAATGCCAATTAGAAATTCAGCCACATCAGGTACATCTTCTCCCATGGACAGACTTCAACTGAAGCCAAGGTAAGATGGTTCAGAAGGATATCCCAAAGTGGATGTTTTTAAGGTGACTTAATTCCAATAATTATGGGCTATTTATTTGTGTGTTTCTGTCCCTTGGTTATATGTTACTTTTTGGTTGGTTTCTACATTTAGAAAAAAATTGAGGGTTAGAACACAATCTCACCTCACTCTAATGAGCTCTCCTGGGACTTCCATAAATGTGTTTTATATCAGTGTATTCATTTTAATGGGGCACAACAATTTGCTGTATCAGAATAATGAAACATAGACTTGTAAGGCTGGAGGGGACCTCAAAAGGTCACCTCTTCCATGCCCCAGCCCTAGGGCAGGATCAGCTTTACCTATGTTGTTTCTCAGAGGTGATCCTCTGACCTGTTTGTAAGGGCCTTTAATGAAGGAGATGCCATGGAAAGTCTAGCTTGAACACCATCACACAGCACTTGGCAGAGATTATTCTGTATGGAACAATGTATAAATGAGATTTTTTAATTAAAACATGCAAGTTGAAAACAAAGAAAAGATGTGTACATTTTTAATATGGTAGGCACTTGGGGAAAATAAAGGAAAAAAGAAAAATAGGGTTGTGACAGCCAAGTAAATAGTAAGAATTAAGAATTCATACTAATCATCTAATTACTGGTGAATAAAGTTGATAATGGCTGTTGAGATTGCTATCAATACAAACCTGACATAAGCAGTGCTCATGTGAGTGAAGTTAAACTGCATCTCAGTAGCTTTTGAGCTTCTGTTTAGCCCAGAATATCCTCATTTTATCCCTACACATGTTAAGATATTGATAGGTATTTTGATGCTGTAATAAAATGCAACATCAAATGCCATGGATTAATTTAATATAAAATGCCTTCTTTTGGCAATTAAACAGTTTTGCCGTTAAAACCCCTTGGAAAGTCTCACTTCAACTTTTTTTCTTCAAAAGGAAAAGATAAATATAAGCATCTGATTTACCTCCCTTATACACCAAATTTACTTTTTTTAATTTGTAGTTATACTTCTTTTGCTCTGCTTATACCTTTTCTGATCTGCTTCATTTTTCCTGAGACAGGGGTTAAAACTGAATGTTTGGCTGAAGATGAAGGAGTGCCATGGATTCTTACAGTCATGCCAAATTTGCAGGGCTATACTCTCTCCTTATCTTATGTAGGTAGCAGTCACATTTTAGCAACTTATGCATTAGAAAAGGTTTCATTGATTGGGTTCTTTATTTTGTCATTGATAATTTTAAATGATTGTGATTTTCTTTAGTCCCACTGGCCATGGGTACTATACTGATACAGGCAATTTCCTATCTTCTTTTCTCCCTACCCACTAAGAGTTTTCCCAGCTCTGCATTTACTCTATCTTGTGTCTTGTCTTTAAATATTAAAGATAACCATTATCTCTTTAAACCAGGGTTCATTTACTATTTTCACCTGAATAAGATTTATTTTGTGACTTTGAGAATGCTTAATTTTGTGGCATGTTTAATAAACAACATTGAGAGATGCTAGAAGATCACTCCTTTCTGGGAGAAATTACATTTCTCTCTCCCACTCAGTTTTTCTCCTGATTGGTTTTAGTTTAGGGAAATCATTCTTTCTTCACACAGACAGTACATGCATCAGTAGCCAGCAGTACATCCTGCTTGCAAAGAGCAAGCAGAATTAGGTCATGAAGTCATGTGCATCTAAGCAACCATCAGTTTTAGTTCATTAATCAATTTAGCGTCATCCACCTGCACTAGGTTTGGTAAAGCTTCATGATAGTGCTGAAGGATAGAAATAGTAAAATGCAGACTTCCATACAGCGAATTGCAATCTCATGAGTTTAGCAGTTAGTACTCACATGAGGTGAGTATGTGCCCCAGTCTCTGTTCAAATGACTTTATTTTGCAGTAAAGAGTTATTTCATGTACCAGAGAAACAACGCTGGAAGCAAGGGCTGGAGCTAACACGTTCATGCTGAAAATGTTCTATCCTCAGGGTGAAACCTTTTCTTCCCTCTGCACTCCTCAGTTAGCAAGATAAAAGACAGATAGGATTGCATGGGCTAGGAGCTATACAGCCAAGATGTATAGTGCCTTCCTGTGGGGTCTTCTGAGGGAGGGAGGGAGGAAAAGTGAGAGGAAAGTGATTGCCCCAGAGAAGTTGTAAAGCCTCCTTCCCTGGAGATACTGAAGAGCTGTCTAGACAGAATCTTGAGTAATGGGCACTAAGTGGCCCTGCTTGAGCAAGGAGGTTGGACTAGAGTTTCGGTGGTCCTTTCTAGCCATTATGTGAATCTGTGAATCCATGAGTCTGTGGAGAACAGCTAGAATGAATGCGATCTGGTAAAGCAAGATCCACACATGCCTTATCTACGACCATAAACATAGCCCTGATGTATACCTCTTCAGCACATCATTTCTGTGCAAAAAATATGAGGCTAAAATATTTCATTTTTGCTTTTTTCTTCTGGCAGATTTAGGACTAATTGCATTTCAAAGGGATGTGGGGACACCTTACCTCTTTCATATTCTAGACATCTGCAACTGGTGGCTGGATTCCAAGATATCCCAAGATATCCCAAAATAAAATGTCAAAACCTGAAGGATTTGCTTTAAAGAAATGCAGTTTTTTTCTTTCAGGCTTTCCAAAAACATATTACAAAGGCAAGGTATGACATAGTCAAACCATTGGTGCTTCCTTTTGCATCTATTTGCAGATTTGGCAAACAGGGTCAAGACATTTTGAAAAAAAAAAAAAAGATTAAATTTGCTTGATACAAGACTGCACTTGACTTTAGGCAGAAGAGAATGCAGATTCCTAATGCTGACACTCAAAACCAGCTATGTTCTCTACTAACTGAGATGTCTGGAGCTGCTCAAGGATATTTACACCTATTTGAGCAGAAGAAACAACATATCACCATACGATGATTTACAGTAAATTATATTAACTATGCATGATAAGGAGAAGGATACCTTCCCAATTACGTCAAATCTTACATGCATATCTGTGTATTTGTGTGTGTCTTTATGTGTAAATAATATATATTTCCATATGCATCCGTATACCTATACTAATCCAGCTATAAATATATACACTGCAGCAGACACACATATGCAATTTAAATATTAATGACAGATTCTACTCTGTAAAACATCTGTGTAAGCATTGAGTTTCTTACTGACCTCATTGGAAATGCAGAGAACAAACTCCAGCCAAATATATTCAACAGACACAAAAAGAAAATGAAATGACAGGTCTAAATTCAGTACCATTAAAATACAGAACCAGGGGGTTAAAAGAAGTCAGATGGTCTGCACCAGATCTGTATTATGTATTATGCATGTGTTTTATACAATTCTGTATGTTGGTGGATTGGTATCCAAAGAAATAAGTTAAAGTTGTGACCTGTCTGCTTTTGATTTACTAAGGTCAAGGAGAGCGGATACCTCTTCTTCATGGAGAGTTATATATGCAAATCACTGCACAGATAAGCCAAGTGTGGGTAGTACCTCCTCCTTACTAGGAAAAAAATGCCTGATTGGCTCCCCATTGCTGCATCTCTAGTACAAAGAAGGATTTACTAAGCTTTTGTTGGTTTTGGTGGAGCTTTTCTACAGGTTTATTCATCAAAAGCCTGAATGGCCTGTGAATGTTTTATCCTCCTGAACAGGGGCATTACTAAAAGGGACAGAAAATGAGCTCCCTGAGAGTGTCGGTCGAATGCTCTAAACAGCTCTGCAGTGGTGAATGAGAGTCCAGGGAAGTGTTTGTAGCCTAACAAAAAGGGGGTTGGTATCTAGGCCAGAGGGTGAGAGCTGTTACATGTGTCCCTGTCTCCTGCTGCTTGGGGCCACCGGAGTTCATGGAATAACAATAAAGAATTGGAGAGGAAGAGGCACGTGTGCTGCAGCTGATTCTGACTGCTCAAAAACAAGCCATTCGTCGTGCCCTGTGCAAATGAGTTATCGGGAGCAAGCAGATGGGACTCCATGTGTGCATGTGCATGTGAGACAAGGAGAGTTTGGTGTCACTTAACTTCTCCTTTATTGTCAGATCATCTTTTTTTATGGGGTCTTCTCACTCATGATTCTTCTAATACATAAACCTTTCACTGGAGGAGTAGATTTGAAAGCTGCATGCTGCTCGTCAAAGAAAACAAACAAACAAAAAAGCCCAAGCTACAAACATTTACCAGACCTTGGTAATTACATTTACTGTGACAGTTTTGGCATTTCCTCTTTTTATACAGGGAAAGCTGCATCTAAAGTGACAGTGGCAAATAAAGAAGCGTTTTAAGTATTGATCTTTTGTTTTAATGGGTTAAAAGTGGGAAAATGCAAGGCAAAGCCTGTGGGTGTCAGCGAAAGAGCTCTGTTGGCTTCTCCAAGCTTGAGTTCAGACTCAGACTGGGATAAAAAAGGAATGTGGGATTAATTCTTTTAGTTTTAGCTAGCCAGAAGTTAAATATCCAATCTAAGATAGTTGTTCTCTATAGTCACAGAAAATAAAGGTGTAACAAGGATCAGGTAGAAGGACCCTCAGAGGTAGCTGTCATTCTCACAGCTGATTATTAAGGTAAGAGAAATTGTGATCTCAAGCTATTCAGCTGGCATGTACATGGTAAATTTTATGCAAAGTTTTTTTTTTTGATGTTGGCTCCTATTTTAGTGAAATTATTAGCAAATTTTTTCTCTTATTAGGAAAGGATTAGGCTGGGAAACAAGGACAGAAGCAATGGGTACTGTGGCACATGCCAATGAACAGTCTTATTGGGGTTAATGGTGCCACTTGCAGCTTTAAAAGGCTGCAAGGACTTTAACACGTGCACATTCCCATAGGCTTTGAGCCTATACTGAGAAAAACTGACTCTGTGTCATGTTTACAGCAGAGTGAGTCATTAGCATAGCAGGGCAATAAAAAACAGACGAGTTTTGAAATTTTTCAGTGAAGTATTGGGAAATGGTTGGCTGGAAGATGACAGTTTTTGAAGCCAAAGATTTTCTCAGGAAAGGATATATTTGAGCTAGTTTAATATTAAAGGGAAAAGGAAAAGGAAGTGGAGATTACAGGAAGCACAAAAATAACATATTTGGCCATTATAAAAAAAAAAAAAAAGGTGTTTTAGTCAGCAAAGTTTTTCAGGTTTTACCTTTGAAATAATTCATGGTAAAAGGAAAGACTGGAAAAAAGAAATAATTTTGAAGCTCCTAAAGTGAAAAAGTTCAACTAACTGATCCATACATATTCATTCATGGAAACCTCAGATTTTTTATTTCTCTCAGTTAGTTTTAGAGGGGTTGAAGACTCGTGATTATATTTAGCCTTCTGAATATGTAGGAGAAAGTTTGGCCTACGTTTTGATCAATAACTACACAAGAGCTGGGATATATCTATATATTAAAGCAATTGAGCAGACTGAATTATTATAGTTTTTGTCAGTTAATATTTTTGAGATCTTAACAGATGCATGTACGTACTTTGCATGTACAACGTGGACAAAAAGAAACTAACTGTATTTGTACATAAAAAATTAAAATACTTTGCATCATTCAGTCCACTGCACTGAAAAAAAGTAAATACCTTTTGAAAAAAATGCTCACTTAAAAACTCTGAGCTTCACTCTGAAGCAGTTTCAAAACAAATTCTTCAACCAACCATAGTAATTCAGAATATCTACCTTCTTTTCATATCAGCTTCTGCATGAAAAGTAAGCAGCTATTTCTTTGTGGTTAAACTTGCAAACACATGCTATTATAAAACTACTATTTCTCTCTGCTTTGGAAAATTAGTTTGGTTGGAATTTTTTTTTTTTTTTTACACTTTCAGTTTTATTAAAAATTACCTTGACTATTGTATTTACTTCTCTTATCTCCATTTCTTTAGCCCTAAGGAGGAATATCATCAGTTTGATTCTAATAATGCCTACTGGGTCTACTGTAAAAGCTCTTTGTAAAAATGATCTCTCTAAGCAAAAGACAGCAGCTTAAAAAGAAAAAGCAGATAAAGTATGATTAGAGCTGGTTCTCTTTTTTTTTTTTTTCCTGAAATATAAACAAACCTGGATATCAAAAGCTACCTTCTTCTTAAATTGCTGACTTATAGTAGCAATCTTGTTGAAATCCTCATGGAAAGGTTTTATCATAATACCTTATGAAATCTGTTGCGTATTGAAAAGCAACTTTAAGGAATTCTTTTATTTCTATACCTTTTGGAGAAAGAAAAAGTTACAATGTACAACTAAAAGCTGGTATTTGGATAACAAGGAACTGAAGCACAGAGAAACATGAAATGTCTTGCACAAAATCCCTGTTGTGGAGCCTTGAGATCCCATAGGGTAAGAAAAACCATGAAGACATTTGGAGGCAGCCTTAAGAAGGCAGTTAAGGAACAAAAACATGACTTAGAAGATGCCAAAAATGTGATAGTATTAAGAGAAGTTGGGGTTAAGTTTTAGGAAAGGTGTTTTCATGTTTGTGTTTTTTTTTTTTATTCTAGCTGGTCTAACAGCTCTCCTGGGTGCTTGGTGCAATTCTGGTCTCACAAGACCCTAGCCAAATGAGATATTTTCTGATGGTGAACATTTTAGGAACTTGAGGAAAAAACAATATTAGAGCTGTATTTTAAACACAAGTTCTAAGCTGTGAACTGGCTTCCTAAAGAAACAAGGATAAGGTAATTACACTGTCTCTTTATTCATGTCTGTAAGCCCCTCCTCTTCTAATCTAATCCTTTTGACCCCCTGACAAGGACATGGCATGGGCCAGCATTTGCTCTTTGTGTGGAGCTGAGATACCCATCACCAGTGACAGAATTATCGAGTGCAGCTTTTGGAGGGTTAGGGAGTGCTAAGGAGCATCTCCAAGGAGGAGTTTGCATATGTGTCCTGGGTTCAGCAGTAGCAGTCATTTTTCTCCGTAGTAGCTGGTGCAATGCTGTGTTTTCAACTTTTGGCTTGGGAACAGCACTGATAACACTAGTGTTTATAGTTACAGTTTAGATTGTTTTGATCTGACCAAGGGCTTTCTGAGCCTCATGCTCTGCCAAAGAGGAGGGGAATCTGGGAGGAAGCAGAAACAGGACACCTGACCCAAACTGAAAAAGGGGTATTCCATACCACAGTACGTCATGCCCAGGATGTAAAACGGGGGTCAGGAACATGGAAGAGTTCAGTTCACAGCTTGGTCATTGAGTGGTGAGGAGTTATGTCCTCTTTCCTTGTATTTCCCTGGTCATTGTTATTGGCAGTAGCAGCAGTGATTTGTGTTATACCTTAGTTACTGGACTGTTCTTATCTCAACCCGTGAGAGTTGCGTTCTTTCAGTTCTTCTCCCCATTTCCACACACACACACACACACACACCCCAGAAGTGGAGGGGAAGAAGATGGGGGAGTGAATGGGCTGGCAGAGTGATTTACGGCTTAAACCACAACAATATGGTCATTTGTTTTTGTGAGAAAGGCAATTCAGCTGTATCAACCTGAGCTATGTGATGCCGATGCAAAAGAGATTCCCAGGTAGTTTTATTCAAGAGCAATGACGCAGTTGAAGATGGCAAGTTTTCTACAAGATTCATCAGAAACAGCAGCAGCATAGAGTTTGCTGCCTTTGTTAATGAGAAAAAGAAGCAGAATGAGCTTCTAAAGAAATTATTGTTATCTTCATTGCATAATTTGTTTTTTTTTTTTTTTTCTCATAATATTGGTATCTCTGAATTCTGTTTTTACATATTTTAAGAGCAAACCAGAGACTCAGTTGTGCAAGTAGAGCTGGCTGAGTGAGGACTGATATTTCAAAAATGTTGTAAGAGAACACACTGTATGAATGCTGATAAAAGAATTAAAACAAAATATAAACTCATGAAATGATAATTTATTTTTTAGCACTTTATTTTTACTGAAGGAAAGTCTTAAGGTGCTATATTTTCACATTTGGAATGATTCATGAATACATCCCATCATTACCAATATGTTGTTTTGCGGGATTTGCTGTGGCCTGGATTGGGATGTCACTGCTGAGTGTTCCTATATATTAGACCTGTATGAAGAAACTTTTTTCCTTTTTTAATTTAGCAGTGGAGTCAGACAGTTTTGTAGAGCAGAGTAGTATAGCACCAGGCCAGTTTAAAGTGGGTGGATTTCTTTCTGTAACTTCATATCAATTCTTACTTCTCAGTCAAGTTTTTGTAGTTTTCAAACCAAATCCTTTAAGTAAGCATTCAGGACAAGAAGTCACACCTTTTTAAGAACCTGGGTTTTGTCTGAATTTCTGGTTTGAAGGAATCCAAGAACTTGGAAACTGACTTGATTAAAAATCAAGTGAATGCATAGCATTTTGCAGAGCTGAAATCAGTCACCGAAGCAGGAACTTAAGTTCATGAACTGGCATCCAAATTTTTTGGAAGCTCTAAAAATCATGTCTCACCCCCAGTGAGATAATAAAACTAACAGAAGAAAATAGGAAAAATTCTCTTTGTATTCTTTCCTTAGGCAAGGGTGATTGAAACACTAGCTTAGTGTGGGTAGTCAACATGTAGGGCATCTTTACGGCTTTCCTTGCCTTTTACCTAAAGATCAAAACCAGTGTTGCCAGAGGTACTTCAGATTTGGTCGGTTCAATGTGGTATGACAAATCCTCACTTTTTTGTGCTCTGCGTTAAATGGTCGTGTTAAAGATGACACGATATCTCTGATACTCTGAGCTTCCCATGTGCCTTACCTTTCATTAACTTACAGTTTGCAGATGGGGAAAGTGCTGTGGTGTGCCTAGCTGTTCAGTAATTATTAGCACAAAAAAAAAAAAAAAATCAAGGAATGTGTAGTACCATTTAAATGCAGAAAAATGCTTAGCTCTGACAGCTCATTAAAGAAAGTACCATCTTTAAAGGAACTGATGCAAAAGAGAACATATGAAGCTTAACCCTGAGGTGGATTTGGCAAGGCAGAGCAATGCCAAATGTCCTTTATGGATCGCATTAAGAATCTGTGGGCTGAAGTAAATGCCAGGTCAGTGTGCAGAGTCTGTGGTCTGTGATGGGTTTGCAGTGGGTGGCAAGCAGGTTATGCAGAAATACAAATAAATTAGAATTTCCCTGAATAAGAACAAAGCCGGTGTCCAAAAACATTAGGAGACAGCAAGTCAGAGGAATGATAGATTAAAAACAATATAAAGCTATATGTACACTGGAGTCTAACATTTCACTCTTCTATTAAGTAATTTTGGGCAATGCATGTTCATAGATAAAAACATATGACTTTACATGAGACTTCTGCTCCCAAGTCACATAGGTGTTTCTGAAAATCCCACCTTCATATCTTTGTTATTAATTTCCACAATCATTTAAAATAATATTTGGTATCCTTACAGGGGTAATTTTGTGCATCACATTCTGTTCTAAAAGCATTTCAGAGAAAGAATTGTGGGGAGGACAGACAGGGGGGGGTGACACACCATGTTATCTCCTTATAGGACAATCTCCCTCTATTTTTTCACAAAACAGCAGAAAAATCAGACTAACATTCAATCAAATCAAATCAAAGCCTAACAATCAAGTTTTCACAAATGGAAATAATTTTATATTAAAGTCTCATGTTTTATATTAAATTAAGTCCACTTTAATATGAGGACTTGCTTTGAGCAGGGATATGCACATTTTCCTCCACTAATATTAAAATAGCGTGTTTTGACACATTTCGACATCACTTCATCAGTTTCTCTGTGGTTTTTTCTTCTTTTTTTTTTACAAACCTATACTTTATAACCATTATAGTTGCAGATAAAAATACTTAATCAAGCTTTGTGTTATGAATAAGATTACTCTTTAGGAAAAAAACAACCTAGCCTAGACCCAGGAGATTAGACCTACACTGGTAAATCAAGCATTTAATAACACCGCCTGGCACGGGCACTCAGTTTTCTATACTGTTAAATCTTTAGAGTAGCTCCTAGACATCTAGAAATGTCCTCCAAAATTTCTGGTCCTGCCTCAGAAAGTGGAACTGGTCATGAGCGCTTCCCATGGGAATTCTGGTTGTGGTCGCTCTGTTTCACGGGCTCAGCGGATTAAATATTTTGCTGCAAGATTTTCCATGCCATCTGGCCTCAATGGCAGAAAACTGTTTGGAGAATAGGCCATACCAAAGATTATTTGGGAAGCTTTATGTGCTGTCATAATTGACAATATCCATCTTTCATGTATTAAAGTGTTAAACTCTTTTTCATCCTGCAGTTCTCTCAGCTCCTTGCATATATTCATTAAAGCACAAAGAAATGCAGCTATGCCTAGTCCTGGCAAATGGTCCTTGTCTAGTGATTAGTAGCCAAAAGCAGCAAGGGTTAAAGTTTTATTTCAACTTAATTTTGCTGCATTACCATAATTTTTCTTCCCTCTAACTTAATTTCTCTCTGTCCACACAGCTAGAGAAAATTGGTTTTGACCTGCAAGCTGTTTCTAGATCCAGCACAGACAGACTTCCTCTCTGATTTTGGACGAATTAGCTAATCCTGTACAACAGTTCCTCCTAACCTACAAAAAAGAAGGGGCAAGCAGTCACAGTCAAGTCCACTTTTACAGATTTGTATCTTGTGAGGGTAATTAGGAAATGCACAGACAGACAGGTAGGTACCTACGTAAAGTTTGAATTTTAATACACATTAGTAGGGGCTTCACAGGAGCTTCAGTTCCTGAGGAAACCAATCTAAAGAAACCAACATAAAGGAAGAGAGATGGTAATATCTTACCTTACAATGGTGTAATAACAAAGGTTATTTTGGGGATGCACATTTCAATACAGCAAATAAATTCTTTCAATTGAAGGAACAATTCAACTCCAGAGGAACCCAGGGTTTCCATTGATTCTATTTTTACCAGTCCCATAAGAATCTCTTTGATATAGGCAGCAATTTCAGATGACAGCACCTATGAATTTTTGGGCACTTAAATTGAGTCCTCTATGATGAACCAGCCATGACAGTCATGTATTCTTTCTGTATCCTCATTTTTACAGAGACAACATTTAAGCCCTGTCTGATGTAATTTTCTACCTTTAAAAAAATCTGTTCACAATCAGTATTTTACCTCTGAATACTCAGCACTGTATCCAGCAACAACCTTTCTAAATTAGTTAAGATTTTGGTTTTGAGAGTTCTCTTGGACATAAATTCCATGATCTAGTTATACACCTTTTCACTGGTTTTGAATTTGCCAACTTGATTTTTAATTTCCTTTTTTGTATTGAATGACTAAAGTTGAAGTTCTTTATACATGCTATCTAGGCAGCAGTATATTTAATAGTTCTACTTATTTTCCTACTCTATGTACATCTACCCAAGCACGGAGATGGTTTAACCTTACACATACATAAATAAACACATATGTGTATTTCCTAAGATAGAAATAATATATTTGTTATGCAGGTATGTGTATGCCATGTGTGGATGGTAAGGTACGGGAGTACATTGATGTGACCATAACATGTATTTTAGATATCAGTGTAGTATATGTAATTGGAAAGTGTTAGACTCAAAATCTAGTTCAACACATTAATTTACACTGACTTGAATAATAATGTTATTGAATTGACTGAAAATGTAATGAAAATCCACAGCAAGAAGTTAATGAAAACTGGAGACTTTTTGAATCATGTGGAGGACTGTGTTGCTGTCCCAGTGAGATCCATTTGCTTTTACAATATAGCAAAATAAAATTTGGAAGTTCTCATTAATACCCTGGAAGAAGGCTATTGTAAATAGCATGCTGTAATTGCATTTGCAAAATATATTCAACTGATATCTCTTTGAAATGAGGACATTTCATTAAAAACTGAGGGACAAAATAAATACCCATCTTAGTGAGATCATACCAGGAATGGAGAGGCCACCTTAGGGGAAAGAGAAATAATACAGAAGCGCACACAGAAAGTGGACTGGCAAGAATGTGAAATAAAATTCAATTTGAAAAACTCACCGTAAAGTACCCAGAAAGAAATCAAATAATACACAAAGATTGTGTGGAAAGTGAGACTCAAAAGGCAAAATTACTTGAGATCAATGTGGTTGTGAATTGCTTATGTCAGAACATAGCAAAAGATGTTTTTGAAGAGATTTCATTCTTATTCATCATTCACAAAAAGGAACCACACATATTATAAGTCCTGCTCCAACATCTAGTTAAATCAGTGACAGTTTTTACAGACTTGTCAAGTTTGGGATTTTGCCTACACTCTATTTGGTCTGAATGGGTTAAAGCAGGAAGAGAACTAAACTGTTCCAGTATAATAGTGAAGAGGAAGGCTAAGACATAATCAAGAAGTTGAAGAGAACTGACTTATAAGGACAGATCCGAAAAACTAATATCCATGTAGCTTCACTAAGAAATGATTAAAAAGAAACAACGAGATTGCCTACAGTCATTTGAAGAGTTTAAACGTCAAGAAGGGTGAAGAATTATTTAGGGTGTGGACATTGCCATAAGCAATGGAATTAAATTAACTAAAAGAACGTATAAGCTGACTATCAGAAAGGAAAAAAAAGTTCTAAAGTAACTTTCAAACAACCTGTCACTGGTGGAATCTCCATTAATATGGTCATTTAAAGCTGAGTAAAATAGAAAGGAAAAAATCCTGTTGGGGATAATTCTTCAATATCTAAGGTATAGGACAAAATAATCTAAATTCTTTAAGGGCAGAGGAGATCATAATAATCAACTTATTATGCAGGAGATAATTCAAGAGAATTATAATGGTCCCTTTGGCCTTATACACAATGAATCTAGGAAAGGAGAGATGGACAAGAACTTCAGGAGTGGTCCTTCTCACTCTGCACATACATGACCACAGTTTGCTTCTTCAACCAATTTACTATATTCTGCCACTGAATCAGTCATAGCTAGTGCAGAATTTGGGTATTAAGAACTGGAAGCTCCTTGCCTGTGAGCAAATCCAAGGGATTTCAGGCTGAGTGACCTGGCTTGTACAAACTGAAGTTGAACATATTCTTTATTTTCCAAAGTTCATGATTGCATTGACTTAACTTTTGCCTGTAGAACTGCCCTCCTTACCCTATACACTCGATCACAACAAACAGAACAGAAGCCCCGAAGCTGGGAATATTGGATGCAGGGAAGAAAATACCATAAACTGTAAATCAAAGATGATGTCTAGTTTATGAGAATTTTGCCTGAAGATATATTTTTTATTCCCAAAAGCCTCCTCGCTAAAGCATTTATTATGGATCCTAATTCCTCTTGCAAATTTAGTTAATACTCATAGATATCTTTTGCATACAGAATAGCACACATGCAGTTACACTAATGTGTCTCAGTTGCTGATGTAGGCCTGAATAGAGCTGACTACAAAGTGGTTGGGCAAATAGCTGAGAGGAATATTCATCTTGGAATAAAAATGTTGTTACTTATGGAAATAATGTGCTTAGTTAAATTTCTATTGTTCTAATTAGAAAACTCATGAATTTAGCATAGCCGTATAGGAATCCTCAAATGTCATAGACCTAACTGTAAAGTGGAAAGATGTCTTGTTAATATCCAAGAGAGATTGTATAACAGAGAAATAAGGCACTCGCATGACTTTTATTCCCATATTCTAGCTAATATCTTAACATGATGGACATTTCTGCTAACACTACTATATTAAATTAAATCCTCTGTAAGCAACCCTGCACTTTTCTTCCTTGCATTCTTTTTGTTTATCAATGAAATGTCATATTTTCAGAATTCACAGAGCTGATATCTACATAGAGAATAGTCCAACACATAAGAAAACCAGCTGAGTGACGAGTAGTTCAGGATTTGTGCATTTAGCCTCAGCTCTAAGCAACCTTATATTACCCAACTTCCCTGTGAACAAGTTTTGTGATTTTTAAACCAGACTACTACTGGGCTTGAAAACAGAAAGATGAGAAAATCAGATACAATCCTAAAGTTTGCATTCAGGAGTTTGTTATATCACAGTGTAGGAAGGCAGTACATACCTCTAGATCAATTCTACTAAATTCACCCCGGATAACTTTTTATTGTTGACATCATTGAAATAAAAAGGTGCTGACAATATGCAAAAATTATTCCAAGAAGAACAAAAAGATCAAAGCTAGGGAGGGTTGAATTGTTCGAACTGAGTACAAGGGTAGAATAAATATAGCTTTGCTCATAGATGGTTAACAGAAGCATAATAATGGCATGCAAATATTTGAAGAGTGTAAATGTCAAGGCTTGAACAGTGAATATTTAGGAAATGACAAGAAGCTTTCTTGAGATGCACTAGGATAACAAGTGAAACTGAAAAACTGGAAAAGCATTTAACTGGAGAATTATACAGCTGTGCAATAATTCCCAGACAAAAGCAGTGAATGCTCCATTTAATGGGGATTTTAAAGCAGAGGAATTTTAAAGCAGAGGAGTTTTAAAGTACAGGTTATTCAAATTACCCATTTTTTTCTCAGTACATGGGAGCTGTGCCTTGTTTGGTAAAAAAAAAAAAAAAAAGAAAGAAAGAAGCAGATTATCATAAAAATAGTTCAGAAGCTCTTCCCTGAAAGGAAACTCTGCTCATAGTGTCTACATGGTTACATACTGCAACTGTATTTGTTGCATTGGCAAGGGAAAAGCTTTGATGAGCCGATGATCCTCTTGCTGATTTATGTGTTTTCCAGAGTTTTGGCTTAGTTATGACACAGTTATCTCAGTTTGATTAACCCATGTGAAGTGTATTATTGTTCAGATTCTGTGAGCTGAGAGAGAATGGAAATATTACCACCCAGACATCTTGTTTTAACAAGGTTAAAGATAAAAGAAACCTCTTTGAGATGATATCTGATTCTGGAAAAGTATCAAACTTGTGTGTTCAAGCTGCAAGTTATATAGCCGGTGGGTAACACTGTGAGAGTCCTCACCCTACTCATTACATATCTAGGCTTGAAGGAGGAGCTGATGTACACTTGGACTTGTGCTTAGTGTGATGTTTCTCAGACACTTAGGTGTGTCCTGAAAGGGTAAAACACAAAATGTACTAGTTGGAAGAGAATGAAGAGGGAACAATGTATGAATCATCTTCCAGTAGTAAGATAATTTTATGTCTCCATTGAAGAACAGTCTTTGGTGTTGAGAGGAGGGACATACATATACAGCTTTCTTAAGTGGAGAGCATGGGACAAAATATCTTTATGAATTGGTATGTATGAGGAACATTGCTTAAAAGGTGTTTTTTCAACTCCTCTTCATTTAGCATCCAGTGAAGAACATTGCCTACACATAATGGTCAGGACTGCCCATGGCAGTGAGGCTGGAATTAGATGATCTTAAGGTCCTTTCCAAACCTGACTGTTCTATGATTCTATGATTCTAACTTTCTGTAGTAATTAGGAATCTGAGAAAGTTCAATTTGATGTTGTGGGGCAGTTTACAAATTGTGGTTTAAGCCTCTATAACTCAAGCTGTCTCTCTCTCACTCACCCCTATTTCTTCCCCCCCAGCTCCTGGGGGGATGGGGAGGAGAATGGAAAGAATGCAACTCCCACAGGTTGAGATAAGAACAGTTTAGTAACTAAAGTATAACATAAATCACTACTGCTACCACCAATAATAATAATGACAAGGGGAATACAAGGAAAGACAATACAACTGTTCACAACCTGATGCCAAGCCCGACCACGCAGTGCACCCCCAGCCCTTCTGGATCTCTGCCCTATGTTTTTACATCCTGAGCATGACGTGCTGTGGTATGGAATACCTCTTTGGTCAGTTTGGGTCAGGTGTCCTGTCTCTTCTTCCCCCTGGGCCTCCCCTCCTCCCTGGCAGAGCTTGAGACTCAGAAAGTCCTTGGTCAGACCAAAACATTACCAAGCAGTAACTGAAAACACTGGTGTTATCAGTGCTGTTCCCAGACCCAAAATCAAAAACATAGCACTGCACCGGCTACCAAGAAGGAAAAAATGACTGCTACTGCTGAACCCAGGACACAAATGCACATGCAAATCAGTAATAATGTTAGTAGGGTTATATTTTATTATTATATTTTCAAAGTAATGAGAAATATAAGTTTGGAAAGGCAATTTGGTTTCTAGATTAAAATAAATAAAGAAAGAATACTTTTAGTAAACATTAACTAACCAGAAAAAGAAGACTGGAAAGAAATGATCCTGTCTGGATCAAAATAAGTGTTAACAAGGGCCAATATGTTTCTTACTCCTTCTAAAAAAAATTAAAAATTCAATTTGGGGAATTATCCTGAGTCCTGAAAAAATTCACCTAAATATCAACCAGACTGGAATCTATTCTGTCATTTTGTGGATGAGGATAATTGAGTCATGTACAGTACACCTTGATCAGAAAGAAGTGAAATAACAGATTCTTACAAAAAGTCAAGAGACAGGACATCACACCAACTTCTTCACTAGCCTGTCTATTATATGGGCTGCAGAAATTTTTTAACTGATTACTGCTCTATAAAGAACCAATAACATCCTTTTGTCTAGGTCATGTTCTTTATAGCAGTGTGGGATGAAGCTATCTTGTGAAGCAGTCAAGTACTAGGAAGAGCTAGAAAAAGCAGCCAAGCTCTACAGCCTGACTCTCTCCCCTGGCGTGGACCTGCCCTGTAAGAGTCCCTTTTCTCCAGCTTCTTTCTATAAGTTGTGCTGGAGTATGAGATAAAGAAATGGGCACCAGTTTGTTTGGAGAAAACTTTCTCATATTTACTTCAGTGAGGGGCTTAGCCAGACACAGGCTGCTGAAGAAAAGCAAAGATGTGAAGCTTTAGCCAAAACTCAGTCTAGCAGGTGCTGCAACAACTGGCCTCACTTAGCTAAGTTCCACCTTATGTAGTCTTTGTAGGCAGCAATCTCCCTTAGGTGTGATTTGTATTTTGCTCTTCTTCCTGGAGGCAGGAGAAACATGGCCCATTTTCCTTTGTATGAGCTCGCAGTTCTTTATTAAATAATTTCTTTGTGATAAACAAAGAAGATCAAGTTTCTCCCCCTTACTTGAAGATGTAATTTCAAGAGCTCATCATGGACATAGACCTGAGAAGAGTTTCCTGGCTGTCATGTTCAGACTGCTGCATAGAGATTACCCATGTCAGATGACCCCTCTTGAAAACTTTTCAAATCCTGTCTTGAAACTTGGATTTTATTTGCTTTCCATATTATCAGTAATAATCTTTTCCGATACCTAACATTTTTCATGGTTACACACATTTCATTGGATTGTGCCCTCAGGACCTAACAGCAATGAAGCAAATGCTTCACCTTCCGTTCTGTATATGATGAACCCCTTTGCCAAGGAGGCTAATTTTAGTGGTAACTTCTGTGAGATGATCACTTCTAAGACACCCACAGCCTGGGGTATGCTGGATATGATAGTTATCCAAACATGGAATTCTGCCCACTCCTTTTCATAATCTAAATCACACTTCTTCAGAGAGCTATTTTTTTCATATGAACCCTAACTGAATTATGATATTCAGGCCTGTGTGTAAATACTTAAGCACTTTGGTGACAGGTCAGTCTCTAGGCTCAGGTCTCTAGTACATCCTACATCCCTCTGTGATGTAGCATGTACTAGAAACCTGAGATTGAGTAGATATTGCAGATAGTTTACAGGACTGCTAACAGAACTAGTGGCCTAGATATAGGCATCTGTGTTATCCCCCTTAATCTCATATCACAGAGCACAAAAATTAATGCAAATACAAGGAAAACCTTCTAATGAATCATAGAATCACAGAATAGTTAGGGTTGGAAAGGACCTTAAGTTCATCCAGTTCCAACCCTCTGCCATGGGCAGGGACACCTCACACAAAATCATATAAACCACAGCTATGTCCCACCCGGCCCTGAACACCACCAGAGATGGAACATTCACAACTTCCCTGGGAAACGCATTCCAGTGCCTCACCACCCTTACAGTAAAGAATTTCTTCCTCAGATCCAATCTAAAATTCTCCTGTTTAAGTTTGAACCCATTACCTCTTGTCCTCTCACTACAGTCCCTCATGAAGAGACCCTCCCCAGCATCCCTATAGGCCCCCTTCAGATATTGGAAGGGTGCTATGAGGTCTCCACGCAGCCTTTTCTTCTCCAGGCTGAATAGCCCCAACTCTCTCATCCTATCTTCATATGGGAGGTGCTCCAGTCCCCTGATCATCCTTGTGGCCTTCCTCTGCACTTGTTTCAACAGTTCCATGTCCTTTTTATGTTGAGGACACCAGAACTACACACAGTACTCCAAGTGAGGCTCTGAGCAGAGCAGAGGAGCAGAATCACCTCATTTAACATGCTGGTCACACTCCTTTTAATGCAGCCCAGGATACGGTTGGCTTTCTGGACTGCAAGTGCACAGAGAATCAGGCTCATGTTCATTTTCTCATCGACCAACAATCCCAAGTCCTTCTCCTCAGGGCTGCTCTGAATCTCTTCTCTTCCCAACCTGTAGCTCTAATCCAGGTGTAGGACCTTGCACTTTTCATGGGTAAATTTCATCAGGTTGGCATCAGCCCACCTCACAAGCGTGTCAAGGTCCTTCCAGATGGCATTCATTCTCTCCAACGCATCAACCAAACCACAGTGCTTCGTATTATTAGCAAACTTGCTGAGGGCACACTCAATCCCACTGTCTGTGTAACTGACAAAGATGTTAAACAAGACCGGTCCGAACACCGATCCCTGAGGGACACCACTCATTACTGGTCTCCAGCTGGACATTGAGCCATTGAGCACAACTCTTTGAGTGCAGCCATCCAGCCAGTTCTTTATCCACTAAGTGATCCACCTATCAAATTGATATCTGTCCAACTTAGAGACAAGCATGTCGTATGGGACGGTGTAGAATGCTTTACACAAGTCCAGGTAGATGACATAAACTGCTTTACCCCTGTCCATCCGTTCCGTAGCCCCATCATAGAAGGCCACCAGATTGGTCAGGCAGGATTTCCCCCTTAGTGAAGCCATGCTGGCTGTCATCAACCACCTTGTTGTTTTTCATGTGCCTCAGCATGCCTTCTCGGACAATCCGCTCCAAGATTTTGCCAGGCACAGAGGTGAAACTGACTGGTCTGTAGTTCCCCAGCTCATCCATTTTTCCCTTCTTGAAAATGGGGGCTATATTTCCCTTTTTCCAGTCATTGGGAATTTCACCTGACTGCCATGATTTTTCAAATATGATGGACAGTGGTTTAGCAACTTCATCTACCAGCTCCTTCAGGTCCCAAGGATGGATCCCATGGACTTGTATATGTTCAGGTTCCTAAGATGGTCTAATGACATTTAATTTCTACCAGTGATAATTTCTAGTTTATGAAAAATCTCCATCTAAATGTATATAGCTATATGTTTCCCTCCATGCAATCGAGCATAAATCATAATGCAGATTAATTTTCATAATGCAGATTTATTTTCATAAAGCAGATTTATTTTCATAATACAGGATTTTTTAATTTTTTTTTTAGGTAAAATTGGATTAATTTAATTTAAGATGTAATACTACGTAGAGTTGATCCGAGATAATCACTCTGAAATCTTGCTACATTTAATCGGTAGAAATAGCCACCTTCAGAAGGTAATTAACTCTGTAATTTTGATAGCTACTTCAAGATGAGATAATCCACAATCCTGGAGGTTTTTTTTTCCCTTTTGACTGTGTGGAGGGCTTTCTGTGACTAATCTTAGTACAGAAATTTTAATTGCAAAGATTCACCCTCATCCAAAGGAACCTCACAATCATGTGTGATATAATAAGGTTGCCAGAATGAATAAAAGATTATGGGCGAAATCCAGAAGATCTGAAACATCATGCAGTACTGGAGCTAGTTTTAAATGTGGCTGGATCCAGGAAGCACAGATGTACTGAGATGACAAAGGAACATCTATCAGCATAGGCATGGTTCAGTGGAAACACTCTTCTTCATATGCTCGTTGTATACTAAGAGCTTGTAATTTCTGAAAGATATTTTAAGCAGACTATCGGTCTGCAAATTTTTGATTTAGAAAATATCCAGTACCCCTTTTTAGGATAAAAGGATTGCTACCAGATTTTACTCATGTCAGTGTACAGGACTGTTTTTAAATTAGCAGTGTATTTTTGCTAAGTTCTCTAAAACTGTGTGATGTGGTCATGGCCTTTTAGCAAGTGCCTAATATCTTCCATTAGAGAAGGTTGTACCTTACTGCCAAGAGAAGTTATTTGTTTAGTTTGTACTACTCTCATGGTTTAAGGGCCTCACACAGTACTGCTCACTCACTTCCCCCTCTTTCTTCCCCCCTTTCATCCCGGAGGGATGGGGAGGAGAATCAAAAGAATGCAACTCCCACAGGTTGAGATAAGAACAGTTTAGTAACTACAGTATAACACAAATCACTACTGCTATCACAGGTAATAATAATGACAATGCAAATACAAGGAAAGAATACAAGAGCTCACCAACTAATTTCCACCGAGCCTGACCAAGCAGTGCACCCCCATCACCCTTCTGGGTCTCTCTGCTCTCCGTTCTACCTCCTGGACATGACATGCTGTGGTATGGAATACCTCTTTGGTCATTTTGGGTGAGGTGCCCTGTCTCTGCTTCCTCACGGCTTCCTCTCCCCCCCTGGCAGAGCATGAAACTCAGAAAGTCCTTGGTCAGCCTAAACATTCTAAGCCATAACTATAAACACTGGTGTTACCAACACTGTTCCCAAGCCGAAAATCAAAAACACAGTGCTGCACCAACTACTACGAAAAAGAAAAAATGACTGCTGTTGTTGAACCCATGACAACTACTAAAACAAAATCAGCTTGATAACCTTCTGTTGGGGCCAAACAGGATTTGTGCTGGTTTGTTGCAGAAAGGAGAATTTTATCCTCAGGTTAAGTTCACTTTCTATATGACCTAGGAGAACAACATGTTAAATGAAACCAGATATGACAACAGATAACTGACAGGTACGTTGTTGAAGCATTTTGTGTTAAAATACAAGGGATGACAATTCTAAATTATAGATTAGTTTCCAATATTTAGCTGAAAAAAATAGACCATCTCTTTTAGTTCACTAGAAATTATGATGTGAAAATTGAAATTGAAAAGATTTAACATTGATAATTTTAAAATTGTTTTTTTATTTTGAAAAACAAAATTTTTCTAATAAAAAAATTCATTCTTATCAAACATTTCCGATTCAGTAGATTTCATCACCTTTTTTTTTCTTTGATGAATTGTTTATGAAAGAGTCTTGTGTTTTCAAATGTGCAAAGTTACGCAAAAAACACAGAAAGTATTCCATTTTGTGACTTTTTTTTTTTTTTTTTTTTTTTGCTTAGGAGTGAGGAGTGTGTCCATAGTTCCTGAGCATCCATTTCTGAAGGGTTCCACCTAATGCATTTAATAATGATAAAAAAATATATTTGGGGGAGAGAAGGATGTGTGGAAGGCAGGGGTTTTGCCAGTCACCACTCCATGCTGATCTCACAAATCATTAGTAGTGTAAAAACAAGCATTGATCAAAGAACCAAAGTGATTCAAGCACAAACAGTAGACCAGTTATGGGATCTTAAAACATTTATCTGTTGCAATATCTTCTGGGAAAGTGTAGTCCTTGAATGAAATTTTTACTGCTTGTTACATGTAGTTAAGGGCAAAAAACACTGCTGCAGCCTCAAAAACAACTTAGCCATATTCATTAGGCCGTGTAAAGGCTATCTAAGCACAGAATCACTATGTTTCTCTAGAGAAAAGGCGGGATCTAACATACCCTCCAGGAGACTTTTAATTCAGAGGCACAAACAGTTTGATGGCCATTAAACATAACAGCTGGCAACACAAGGAGCCAAGAAGGAATGTGGAGCCAAGGAGTAATATTTCTGCCTTCCTGGGATGAAGTCTGAGAGAGTTCACTGATACCCCACACTGGATATTCAACAGATAACAGCAGCAACTGAGACACTAATAGTCACCTTCTGTGTCTTCAGTGTAACAGTGATGGAAGTGAACTTTTTTGTGTTATCAGCTGGCAGAAGTAATGCCAACTAAGGAGGAATGATGTTGGGAGCATCAGCAAGGTTAGCAGAAGGAGAATAATTGGGTTTTACATCCTGAACCAGCTCCTGTTTAGGGAGAAAGAAAGGGGATCCTGCTGTACCTTGTGATGGTCATTTTAAACTAAGCTGTGGTTCTTAGGATTAGCAGGCTAATCTGTCAAAGCTTCTTTTTTTCACTCCACCATTGTATTTCGGTGACTGTCAATCGCTACTTGGACCTTAAATCTGGTATGAGCCTTTGCACATTATCCTGCTGATTTTAACAGTGTAAATAAACTGAAGGTTATAATAAGGCAGAGAAGCTGGTGTTTAAGACAAATGGCCCATGTTGGTTTCCAACCATGGTCTTCACCTCTATATGTGAAGAGCTAGACTGTCTGCCTTGAGACTATATAAAAGATTTCGCGTTTCAGTGCTGGTGGTAGCAAAAATAATGTAGGATTATGGTTATTCTGTAGTCTCACACAGAACTTCAGAGAAGGAGGTCTTGGAAGCAAAGTTCAAGACTTTTTTGGATCTTTCCCTCATTTAGTCTGAGTCTGCTCTGCACCACTTATACAGTGTAAAGTGAAGTATAAAAATGGGATAAATTATGCTTTTACTCACTACAGTAGTGTCCTGGTTTCAGCAGTCACAGCCATTTTTTTCTCCTTCTTAGTAGCTGGTGCAGTGATGTGTCTTTGACTTTCAGTCTGGGAACAGCATTGATAACACCAATGTTTTTAGTTGCTGCTCAGTAATGTTTACTCTGACCAAGGACTTTCTGAGT
>JASSUY010020764.1:0-18912 GCA_032466535.1 Forpus xanthops
AGCTCATAGAAGCCTTGCATTATCTGAAGGGGGCCTTTAGGATGCTGGGAGAGATTATTCATTAGGGAGTGTAGTGAGAGGACAAGGGGTAAAGGGTTCAAACTTAAACGGAGGAAGTTTAGATTGGATATAATGAGGAAGTTCTTTACTGTGAGGGTGGTGAGGCACTGGAATGGGCTACCCAGGGAAGTTGAGAATGCTCCATTCCTGGCGCTGTTCAAGGCCGGGCTGGACATAGTCTTGGGTGGCATGGTTTAGTGGGGGGGTGGCCCTGCCCATGGCAGGGGGTTTGGAACTAGATGATCTTAAAGTCCTTTCCAATCCTAACTATTCTATGATTCTATGATTCTATATTTCTGAGGAGGATACTAAGATTCATTGTAAATCTGTTATTTATGTGCTTAACTATGAATGTAGTTCTCAAGTTTAGGCACCACTGTTAAAATATTTTGGCTTTGATGTTTAAAATTGATCCAGCAAATCTTAGTCCCATTACATGTATCATATTAATTTCACTTAAGTCACTATCAACAGTTGCTTGTCACTATCAATAAAATAAAAAGTTATGTATTTATTTACTGCTGTACAGAAAATAAGGATCAAGGTTTTTTTTTTTTTCTATAAAAAGTAACATACTTAACCATTTTCCCCTGAAAGATCAAGTCAATAAACTCTAGAGAAGTATAGCCCTTATTTAAGAAGAGCATAACTGCCAATACTGCAAGTTTCCTTGCCATCAGCCAGACTTACAGTGCTCCATATTCTTTCTTTCACTTCCTAGGCACTGTCACTATCTAATGCTGTATTGCCAGCTGGGCTTTGTTCCATTTAGCAATCTGCAGTATGAAATATTCTCCTAAATAGCCTTCATTACCATGACCAGGAAAAAACTGCTTCTCTTTGTGGCAGTCCTTCAGGACAGGATACATTAAAGTATGTGTACAGTTGTGAAGCAGAGATCAAAAATGTGTACATCTGAAGCAAAGATGTCCAGTAAAAGCAGACCAGGAGCAGACCCTGAACAATGAGAATATGCTACAACACTGACACCTGTTGGTAACATGTGTGGCAAACTGTAACGATATCTTTACAGTTCCACATTTTCAGAAGACCCAAGAGCTCAACCTACATTAATACACCTCTATCTGTGCATGTAAGTCACCCGGATATTAAGACCAAATGTGAGGCAAAAGCCTGAAGACTTGATCCTCAGGCTGTATGGAAGTATCTGCTGAGATCCATATGCAGATGAGGTCTAATAATTGCTACAACAAATCAATGAGCATCAGTGCGGGTGGCATGTCTAGAGGCTGTTTCACCTCGGTATATCACCTGTAGTAAGCGACACAGTGAACACTGAACAGTTCAACACATTGAACCTCAGATCAGCATGTCACCTGTAGTAAGCAACACAACCTGCAAAGCACTGAAAGACATACCATAATTTGTGTCACAAAAGTTTTCTCATTTAGATTAGGCTGTAAGTGTAAGATGGAACCTCAAGATGAAATACCAGCCTTCAGGACAACAGCAATTGAAATGAAAGCTGTTTGCTTTGAAAGCAAGGTGATATCTTTTTCATTGCTTCTTTCCTGTAAAAAGGTGAGATGAGTTTGACTAGAACAATAAAAAAGTGAAGCTGTACGGTGGCATTCCTACTACCACAGCAGTGCTCTGCACTTCCATTTGAGCTTTTTTATGAGGAACTGCTAAATAAGGAGATAAGCTCTACAGAAAAACAGAGGCAGCTGGATCTGCTTGGTGTCTAGCATGGCTGCTCTGGCTGTCCTCACAGAAGATAAAGACTATAATCAGCTCCTATAATTACTCTCCAGGGCAAATTTGAGAACTGTGGCTTTCCAAGTTCAGCACCTAATGACAAAGCCAACCTTTATGACCCTGTTCCCCAGTGGTTAGCAGTTACGTTAGTAACAGCCACCTAAACTCTTGCTGACCTAACAGGCAATGTTTCCATATGTTCCCTCTGTTTTCTACTGCATGACTCCAATATTTCTGAGAAGAAGCAACATCAGCAACAAATTGAATTCCCAATTGAACTGGCAGCAAATCCTGTAGACATTCAGTGTCACAGAGTAGTCTTGTTTTCACTTGACTGGTGACTGGTAGCCTCCTTTCCATCAGTTCAATAATTAATTCAGCCTTCAGCACAT
Organism: Forpus xanthops; assembly: GCA_032466535.1. Lineage (NCBI taxonomy): Eukaryota > Metazoa > Chordata > Aves > Psittaciformes > Psittacidae > Forpus > Forpus xanthops. The sequence continues at coordinate 2,172 of JASSUY010020764.1, forward strand.
TAAAAGCCAATTCACCTTCCAGGGTAAATAGGAGTTCAAAAAACCCTCCAGTTCTCAGTTCGTGTCATGTATAGGCTCCCTTGCTCTCCCAGTGACCTGTTTGCCCTTCTTTCCGTGGAAGAATGGTTTCTTGACCAAAGGACGTTACCATATCTCATCAACACCATCCTTACTCTTAGATGTGCACTTCTGTGATGCATTTACAGGACAGAAAAGGAGGATAGGTTCAGCATAGGTATTCAAAACCGTAGAAAGCAAATTAGACTGGCAGACCATGATTAGTCAAACTGAACTGTCTTTAGAACAAAACCTATGCCTGATAATCCTCAAGAGCTCTTCATCCCACCTAAGTAATGATTTACACAAAGGAAATTGCCTTTGCTGGTCATTTGTATCTGAGATGCAAGGTACAACACGGGTAAGATTCACCTGCATGCAAGGTAATCAAGACTTACACCAACATTTTCTCTGTGTGGTTCAGCCTATTTCACAGTTCTGGAGTATTGTACCTGTGAATGATACCAGGCAACAAAAAAGCTGAACTTTATTAGGTTGAATGGTGAAATTATGTAGCTATTTTTACTTTCTTTACAGTAGATATATTCAAGTTAATATGGATGCAGTGTGGTCTAAGTCACAAGAGAATGTAGGATTCTTACACCAAATCACAGGAGTCAGTAACTTTAAACCTGCTACTCTCACCTTGCTCAGTAAAACAAAAAAATGCTTGCAGTGGGCTTTAGCTGTGTCACATCATGGGAAAATGTATCATATGAAGTCAGGAGTTAAAAAGGACTACAATCCTGCCATGCCCTCCAGATCTGCTACAAGGATTGCAATAGATCACAGCAGTTTCCAAGAGAATGATTTGCTCCCCCAAACCCTTATGGCACTGCACAGACTGGCCCTACCATCTCTATTTACCCTGAGATGCTGTTTACCTCTGTGCAAGACTCTGAATGTAGGGCTCTTTACATTACCTCTAACCTCTATGACCTGAGAGTTTTTTCCTGGGACTTTGTACAGCTCTTGCACCAATAAGGGGTCAAGACATGAGCTCGGAACAGCCTCAGAGCATTTGTTCAAATCTGTCTCTTTTTGAGGGAGGGAGTGCAGGCCAACAGGCTAACAGCAGCCTGCACTCCCTCCTAGTTGGTCTGTGGCAGTTCCACACAAAGATCTTAGGGTCTGTCCTAGATGCCTCTCCCTAAAGAACCATCCCCATGTCCCTTTTATGCACAGCAGAATAAGCATTTAAAATGAAACCAGGAAAAGATAAAAAAACCTCCACCCAACTCATAACATCTCCTATTAAGAGTGCCCGTGGATTGTTTGCTGAGAAAACATCCTCAAATACCCTGACAATGTTAGCAGATTTTATGCTCAGCAGTATTAGTACATATGTGTGAAACAGCTACAATCATAATTCATCTGCAAATCTAACTGGGGAATCTGGAGATTAAACCACTGAAAATATTAAATCCTAACACTTCCGTAGTTCCTGCACAGCCTGCCAACTTCCTCCAACATATAACAAACAATTTAATGTTAGTCTTTTGCATAACCGCTTTTACCACATTTTATTGCTGCAGGGATTTGGGTTTGGTGTTGGGTTGTTGGGTTTTTTTAGTAAAGGAATTATGCAAGTGCTGTTCCAAGGGCAAAACACATAGTTCACGCTGAACTAAAATAATTGACTTGTGAGTGACAAAATAATTATATATATCCTAGGTATTTAGCTATTTTTATATATTATAATTACTATCTTTGCTGCATCAGGAAGAATATAGTGTTCTCAAAGATTAATAGTATTGGGTGAGTGGATACACAAGAATGCAACTTTCTTCGAAACATCTTCTCCAGCAAATTAAAAAGTTGGCTGCCTCCAGTCAGTAAGCTTGTGTTCCTGAGTGTCTGGTGGCATTATTAACCTTAATTATTTTAAACTTTTGACCAATCTTCTTCACAATCCATAGCAGTTTTTTGCTAGTGATCACTCCAGTCTTTAAGTCAGAATCATCATTTCAGAATATAATATTAAATGTCAATATTATTGTTGCTATAAAGCCCCAGCTGACAATAGTGATGAAGCAAGTTGAGAATGTGTAGGTGCTGCCCTGGGACAATAGAGATACACTTTGCCTGTATACCTGCTGTATCACGCAAATTAAAAATGAATTTGATGCAAGTACCAAAGAATTGCACATACTTTGCAGCCACGGATATTGTAGAAATTGGGGCAATGGACTTACAGAAAAAGAAATCAGGAAAAAAAACACATTGAAAAGTGATACACTGGGATTTATAAAATCAGGTTTGCAATCTGAAAGGCAAGGTGAAAGTATATTAACTATTTAATACAGCTAAAGTCTTGGCTGCAGATACATTGTAAGAGCCATTTAGAGATTTGGATGATTCCTCATTTTATGAAATTAGGGCTGATATTGGCAAAATGGTGTCCTACAAACATTTCACCTTTTTCAGAAAAATCAAATGAGGCACAAAAACATTTCGCGAATGCTCTTACATTAATTAAACTATCCAGAGCAATGAATAGAACTGTGGTGATCAAGCAATGACCTGATTAAAAATAGATGAATAGCATTTTGAAAATAGCATGATCATGTCAACCTAAAGCATTGAGTCAAATTTCAATTAACAGATCCAAGCTTCACTCTTATATTATTATATCAGATTTAATGAGATGAAAAGGACTAAATTCAAATAAAAACAGGCACAGCATGGCCTCTTTTTACAATAAAGCAACTACAACGGGGTTAGGGTTAGGGTTAGTCACAGTTAGTTGCAGTTTCTGATCTCCTGCATGAGACATACTATTGATAGGAGGACTAGTCCTTTCTATTAGACTTGAAAGAGTTTCATATCGTGAGCCAGGGGAGAGAATACTGAGGACCCTGGGGAGGTTTCAATAATCCAAATTCACTGATACACCACGGCTGGTGGATCCATTTGTTTCCAGATATAGATCCTGCGCCCTCAGTGGGAGCAGTAGTAATTTCATCAGTTTCTGTAACATACTAGCAGTTCTCTTCAGCCTCCCCTGCAGCACGAATGCTGGATGAAGGATTCCTGCTGTTTTATGATGCGTATTTCTTTTCCCTGTAGACATCTTTCCCTTGGCATGATATGCACTGATGCTGTTTAAAACCCTCTTCCAGTTTTAAAATAAATACACCTGAATTTAAGTAACAGCAGTATGTAAAATCTTCATGGAACACCCTAAAGACCTCATGACTTCATCCTTATGTGCACCTTGAGAAGTTTGCCTTGGCTTTGAGTTTCTATATCTGTATGTGCAGTTTGTCTCAGATCAAAGTCAAGCAACGTGGCACAAACTGCTCTAACAGCCCTTTGCCTATAAAACCACAGGCATACCTCCTGTTATGGGGCAAAACAGCCTCACCTAGAAGCTGGTCTTCAAGAACCTGGTGCCAGGTGCTGCTTTCCCGGAGCTCCTGCACACAGCAGCAGGTATGCTGGCCACATTGCCAAGCAGCTAATTAGTGGTACCTTGCTCCTGTAATGGACGCTGCCTACTGCATCATGCTCTTCAAAGTGGAATGAGCTGAGCAGTGGCTGAGAAATTCTGTTTCTCATATAAAAGACATGCCTCGATGATAAGCAGCATGTTCTGTTTCGGGTTTGGTTGGGATTTTTATTTACTCACATTTTATTATCTCGATACAGCGACATTTACCAGAAGGAGGAGACTTTTCCCTCCACTTACGGTAACGGCATTCACGCTCTCCTCCTGCCATTCTTGTAGTGCACTCTGCAGCGCCACACCATGGCTAAACCGTATCTCTCCCACAGCATCACTACGCTGTTGTTATTAAATATTTACAGTATTTATAGCAACGGGATTTACCTGCCAAAAAAAAAAAAGAAGGGTTTGTTTTTTCTGACCCTGCTGTTTTGAACAGTTGCCTCACGAGTCAAGTTCTTTGGCATTGTATCTTCTCTGGCAAAACTGCAGTCATTTTGCCTGGTTGAGGACCTGGCCACAGTTAGCTGCGTCAATGCTGTTGCCAAGTGGGATTACTGCAATACATTATACATGTGGCTAGTTCTGAAGACCACCTGGAAGCTACAGCTAGAGCGGTATGTGGCTGTCCATGAGATTAACAGCATCAGCTGTGAGGCACATCAACTTTCCAAACACTGCACTTTCCACCTATTTGCATACTGCTGCACAGTCAGTGAGATGGTGCTCTGTGAAGTCCTGCATGAGGCAGTCGCAGGCAGCCTGCCTTTGGCTCACAGGTAGCATTTCAGAGCAGCAGAGCTGTGATCTAAGTCTGAGGCAGGAAAGATAGGGTACTCTCACTGCAATCCTTGACGGAAGTGTCTTCACTTATCTGGCAGAGCCCACAGTGGAATACACAAATTCTTCTCTAACCTCTCCTGTAACAATTATTTTTTATCTTTATGTACAGAGCAATTGTGATCCATGTATGCAGCTTGACACACACTGCTGGAGTGCCCCTAGCAGCAGCAGTAATATTGTTCATTGTACATACTTTAAAGTCACACAACATTTAGAGGTCAGAGCACAATATATTGTGCTCACAAATTATAAAAACCACTAAGCAGCAAAAAAAGGAAGCCCAGCTTTCTCTACATTATCTTCTATCAGAGATCAAGTAGTTGGGATTCTTTGGCGCTGCTCTTCATGTGTCCCTGCCATAGTTCACATATTACTTTCCTGACAAGCTTCATTCCTCATATCACTGATGGATTTATAGTCTGCTGAGCTCAATTGAGTACTTAGATAGTCAGAATCTGATCCCATTACATGTGTCTCAGCAGAACTAACTCCAGGGAAGTCAAGGGAACCAAGTTACATTTACAGACTTGGAGCCAAATTTTCAGTTCACGACCCAACATCTGTCATAACCTCCAATTTAAACTCTCTATGGACATGACCTACATTCCTAAAGCTTACAGATGGTATTTTAATATTTCTATAAAAAGCAAATTCTTGCATGCAGGAAAAGTGCACTCAGTTCTTCTCATCTAAGATATCTGACACGCACCCAAATTCCACAAGGAGAGTTTATAAGGGCAGCCAGTTGGAGCTAAGACAAAATGAAAGGGAAAAGAAAAGAAGGCAGCTATGACAACTGAAATGTCAACATGCAGGCCAGCATAAAGCTCAGTTCCAAAACTAATTGGAAAGGGGAACTCTGATATTTTTTCCACAGTTCCACCAATTCCTGTGTATTATACCCTTCAGTGACCTCATCAAAATTGCACTTGTCATGAAAAGACTGGAATCTTCAATTCTTGCTCAGAACAGCTTTGGAATGATTTTTTATGCAGCTTCGCATGATGGAGTCTAAAATACGTGCTGCTTCACTTTTAAACACCGACTGAGTTCTCATGTTTGGACATACTTATTCCAGTTTAGCTTTTTCTCTCTGCATTTTACACTGTGAGGAGCATTGATTAATGTGAATGTTTTAGCTGTAGTTGCTGTTTGTGTATAAACTTTTGTTAAAACAAGTACTGCAGAATAAATGACCTTTATACAGACAGCTATTAAGGCACTAAAAGGCTTGGCTACATTCATCCCAGACGCGTATACATAATGTTTGGAACAATAAAGGGATCAGCAGCTGCAAGAGGTTTGAATTGAATTCTTTAACAATAGAAATGTTTTTCAGGCCCAAATACCAGAAAAGAGAATTTTTTGCAGATAATCCAGGAGAAAGAAAATAATAAAAAAAATGCTAGCCAACCTTGCAGCAGTTAGCATAAGGGTGCCATCTGAAACATGTCAGCTTAAGAGTGCCCCATAGTACCATTCTTTTACACAACCATAGTATTCAGAACTGTTTCCCCAAATAATCCCAGATGGCATGCCACAAAATTTCAATTCATTTTAAGAGCTTTCTTTGCTGTTATTATGTGATTGAAAGTGCAAAAGCAAGTTGCCATTCTCATGGCACTATTTGCATTGGCTATTATTCCCTAAAATCCCCTTTAAACAGCTACATTGTCAGCCCATAGGCCTCATTTAGAACTACAAAAAAGCCCAGATTAATTCGATCAAAGGGAGAGCCACGTACAAAATGCACTTTTCAAACTGTATCAGAGTAGGTTCCTTTTACAGATCACTGCGTGGCTAGAGCAATGCAAAAAAACTCTGCCTGAAATAAAGCCTGGGCACTAACAGAAATAACTGCATGTTTCACATGAAGCTTCTGGGGCTCTTCCAGGGTAAACCTCTCACTACAAATTATTAGAATAAAATACATTTAAATATAAGTCTGTAAATTAAGTAACAAGTACCAGGTTTTGCCTGGTTGGCTTTCTGCCGCCACTTTCAGGAAACATCAATGTATTGCATGGATAACTTAGCCAGCTGGAGACATTTCTGAAGTGTGCGTGCAATGGAATTTCATTTAACAGTGAGCAAAAGGTGCAGATAACTCACCCCAGAATTATTTTGTTGCTATTGCAAAAAATAATCATCATCACTAGTGAGGAAAAAGAAAAAGCTGCTGGTATCATTTCTGCAAAATATTCTTGTAACCTAAGGTGGACCCTTTTGAGTCAAGCATAACACAGGTCCATAGGTCTACAGACAAAGAGTCTCTAGTGGCTTTTCAGTCTCACCTGGGGTTCCGATGACAGGCAATAATGCTGGTATTTTTGTTTCTCATAGGAGCTCCTTTGGTGTCTCTCCACTTTCTCACTTTCAGTCTCTACTGGAGCTTGCTTAGTGGTGCTACCATCAGTTCTCCACTATCAGTCTGAAGCAGTTTCTTCAGCAGCTGCTTTTGCATGCAGAGATGAACATTTTACAGAGTAAAGAACTGCAGCACAAAGGTAGAGCAACTGAACACGTGCAGCAATATGTGCCATTTCTTCTTAAAGGACACATCAGGACATGAGACATGCTGAAAAGCTGAGCAGCTGCAACTAACATTCAAGCCATTTGCTGTAGGATGAAACAGGATGAATGCTTTTGTTAGCCTCTTCCACTGGGGTTTAGATTTTTGAACTGTACCATTTTAATACAGCAGTTCTGTTTGTTTATTTACTTCTTGTATTTTATGGAATGTGTCTGTGTGGTGTTAGTAATAAATGCTGTGCAGCAAGAAAGTGTTCCTGTGGAGACAGAAATAGCTCCCACAGTGAAAAAAGGCCTTGAAAATCTGTGTAATAAATGTATATTTGTAAAAACTGTTAAACCACTGGCATACAAACCTTGTTTTACTGCTTTTAATTATGAAAAATATTATTCTTATTTGTGATCTTGGGAACAAGGAAATAGAAAAAGTTAATGTAAAATCAATTATGTATTTTAAGGGTACCCATATTTTAAAAAAGCATTGCAGTTACACTGTGAAAGCGTACATATTCAATTAGAGACACAGTCTGAGGTTTTAAAAACCTATCAGGTTTTAACATTTGTATGTTGTTCCACATATTCAATGGAAATAACTGCCAAATCTTGTTAAAGTCAGTCATAATGATGTGCTCAGGTACAGAGAAGTGCTTCAAATAGGCTGCTTTATCCCCCCAAAATAAGATAACTTCAATCACCCAGTCATCTCTTTAACATAAGGCATATGAATTACTACACTCTTGCAACACTCCCAGTACTAAAAAGTTGTTTCAGCCTGCAGAAAAATATAACAATGTGATATTTTATGGAATTAGGTGCCAATCCTGTAAACGTGTTAAAACTCATTAAAAGCCATAAAGTCTTAGATATTTTTTAGAATCAGGTTTGTAGAATCAGTTTGTAGAATCAGGTGTGCATGGCTGGATGAAAGACACTTTTAGACGTCCAATTATCTGTAAGTGGGTGCAGAATTCCTTCCTGACACAAGTCAGCAAGGAGTGTTCACAATGCTGACACAATCTGCACTGGCCCAGATCAAGGTCTGGTGTGTTTGTTCATATACATTCAGTATCATTTGCTGTTACTGAATGCCAGGGTAATTTAAACAAAAAACGCCCAGCTGTTGCAAACATGCAAGAAAAGCCTGCTTCTCCAGGCTCTCCAGTATCAAGCATTGGATTTCACTGTATATGATGGGATGCCAGATCATCCCCCAGTCATGGTTCTGGCAGAAAAATCTCAGGCATGTGGAAAGGATTCCCCATGCCTTACCACAGTACCAGTATAGTTTCAAGTGCTCCCATTATTTACTGCTTTTGTTACAGATACAGCGCCTCTGCATAAACATCACCTGAACAGTGCCGCTCAGGAGCAAACAGCAGGTACCAAAATATTTACTATAGGCTTTTCAGAAGCACGTGCAGTTGATCTGCCCCTGCTTTCTCTTGAAATCTGTGATAAAACTTCCCCATAGGAACATCAGGAGGTTTGGTTTCTTTTTTCTCCATGTGATAATAAAATTAAATCAAACCATGACATTAAACCATTTCTAAACACTTTTGAAATACATATTTTTATGTTTCAGAAGTAGGGCTAAAACATTACCTCAGTCTTTAGAAAGGGCGGTGCAGCCTTGGTCCCCTGCAGGGCATGGGCTCAGACCTGAGCTGCCACTTCAGCATTGTGGGTTATGGCATATATTTATGCACTGATTTTTCAGGCGGATTTAAAGCATAATCTCACCTCAGGTATATTACAATATATCAATGTATTGTAACAAAAGTAACGCTGCTGTGAAAGGGTTCTCCTTGAAGAAATTACTCTGTCCTTACTAGAAGTCTATGGGGAAGGACAACTTGTCTTACCACTGCTGCTATTTACTTGTTGTTAAGCCTATTGCCTGGTAAAGCATTTATGGAGCAACAATAACCTACACTTCTCGAAGAGGCTGATACCAAAGGGGGATGTTGCAAATCTCATGATCCGGTTGTATTTCTCACCTGGCTGGAAAGCCTCCATCATGTACAGTCTCCTTTACACAAAATGCCAGCCACCTCCCTGTTCCTCTGGAGGGAGCTGAAAACAGAGATTTGCCCTTTCCTCTCTGTGCTTTCTTCTTATTTTGCCGAAAGGCTGCTGTGAGCAAAGCTAGCTACCCTGTAGTGCTGTGAGGTGTGTGGAGCTGCGTCATCACAGAGGGATAGCCATCTTGTTGAGGCACATGGCTTCACCACAGAACAGCAGCCGTCTTCTGGGGGGGGATGGCAGGCATGCGGCTTCTCTTTCCCTACTCAACCCAGAGCACGGGACTGTAAGGAGCTTTGCGCACCCCAGGTAAAGCACATAGGAGATGTCAGAAAGCGAAGGAGATAGTTGCCACAATAGGGTTTAAAAGTTAGGGAGAGACTTTTTAAACAGAGATCAGGGAAACTGCAGTTGACACAGCTAAGAAGCCTACCATCCAAAAGCAGGCAGCCAGCTGCTTGTTGAAGAAAGGGCTGCAAGCACATCAAGATGTCATTTGGTCAATTAGCTCACTACAGCTGCCAGCACATTAAAGTAGCTTTATTTAATCAGTAAAACATTGCAGGTGGTGTAAATAGCTGTTTCTTGGCAGAATTTAAAGCCATCAGCAAAGGCAAATGAATAGCAAATGTGTAATGTAGTTTCTCCTCACTCCTGGTAGGTGTCCAGCAAAAGCAATCTCCAGTTGGTAGCTGGAGAAAACAGCCACAAGCAAGTTATACATCTGAGGGATGTGAAATAGCAGCACTGACAATGGCTCAAGTTTCCTAGCAGTGTAATTTGCAGGGATTTCAGTTTCTACAGATGAGAGCTGCAGCTCTAACCTGAGGCAAAACATCCTATTTTTCTGAGACTGCTTTTTCGCTTGAGATGGGGGCAAGGGAGAAAAATCCAATATAGCAGAAAGCAAAGGAGAGCTGAAGAAATCTGCTGAGGAGCCCAAGTGGAGGCTAAGCCAGCTCAACGGCATGAAAAACATAAAGCAGGAAAGAAAGCTTTTACTTATTATGTAATCTCGATGGCTGTGGTTTGTGCATTTGATTATTATGGTATTAAGCTACATTTATTGTATTTACTAGATAATCAAATGTTTACAAGCTTATTAAGAATAATTTCAATCTATTTATGGTGTAAGAACAGAAGCACTCCTGCCTCTACTTAGGTAATGAATTTAGGTAAATTTATATAGCTAGATAATGAATAGAAGCTATGCTAATAAATTGGGTATGTTTTATGCTTTATTCAGGGGGGATGTATTTTTTTAACTCCAAATTCCTATTTGGAAGTATACAATAAGTCAATATTAGATAGATGGCTGTGTTAAATTAAAGAAAAACTGTTGTTTTGGTTTGGGCTTTCTTTCCAGAAATTGGCAGAATCTATGATGTGATTCACATTGGAAATATTTCTGTACAAATATAAATCTTTGTAGGACACATACCCATTCCCTTACCTGCAGCTGTAAAACCCTGCACTTATGTAACTTATCTGTGGGGTTTCATTAATTACTTATTTTCTGTCTTCATGCCAAAGCCCTGGTAAGGGCGGGGGGTAAAGGAAAGGTAGAGAGGGAGTCAGGTGGGACCAAGTCAAGCCTGAAAAAAGAGTTTAGTGATGTGAAGAGAAAGAAAGTAAATAGGGGTAAGTGAGCATTTTATGCTCATTAGCTTTAGAAGTAATTTTAATCAAAATCAAATAATGCAATAAGAGAGAAGCTGAGAAAATTTGTGACTTTAAAAACCCTTAAAAATTAAGAAGAAACTTCTCTGGGCAGCATAGTGGATAACAGTATTCAATTAGCAGAAGGTTAATGGGCTCCAGCTGGTGTGTCCTACCAGTCTGTGGCCACATAATAAAAGAAAGGGGAAGAGGGGTTAGAAAGAGTGTGTTCCCTTTCTGCTTGCCCTGGTTGCTCTGTGGTTTTTAGTTTGATTGTGTCCTGATCGCCTTGTGGACAATAAAGCATTCTCTGAGGGGAAAGTCTCTAAAAGAATTTGGGATGGAAGTTTACTTTCTTTCTCTGCAATAATTCACACAGACTAAGGGCTTCCTAATGGCTACTGTTAGAATTAGATATTGGACTCCAGTAAATTAAAGGGCCTACTATGGAAGTTTATTTGTGTTTATAGCATCAAAGGCCCTGGCAGCTATACAGGTTGTTGCTGCTCAGAATTTATTTCCATAGTGGTGGCTTCTTTTGACAATGTGTGAAAATTTAACTGACTATAGTTTAAGATTGAAAGCATAAACCATACCGTTTGCAAGAGTTGTGTTTTACAATACAGACCTACTATACAACACACGTGACTGGAGCAACTGTAGATTAAAATCGATGGGACAAATAAATTTTGTGTTTTCCTGGGGCAGAAAGAGGTTGAAAGTCTGACCTGCAAACAAATCTGATGCTAACTCTACTTCAAACCACAGCTTTTGGTATGGGAAAATATTTAAAGCATTTCAAATGCTCTCTCCAACAAAGAATCCATTTTAGTAAATCACTGACTTTCTGACCAGATAACCTAAGCTAGTTCTCAGGTTTGCTTTGATTATAACATATTATGGAGCATAATCTACTTGGGGCTATTTATCCTAGAGAGGAGAAGGCTGCGTGGTGACCTCACAGCAGCCTTCCAGTGTCTGAAGGGGACTACAAGTATGCTGGGGAGGGATTATTCGTCAAGGACCGTAGTGATAGGACAAGAGATAATGGGTTCAACCTTAAACAGGGTAAGTTCAGATTACATTGTAAGGAAGAGTTCTTTACTGTGAGGGTGGTGAGGCCCTGGAATGGGTTGCCCAAAGAGGTGGTAAATGCTCCATCCCTGGCAGTGTTCAAGGCCAGGTTGGACAAATCTCTGAGTGATATGGGCTAGTGTGAGGTGTCCCTCCCTATGGTACAGGGGTTGGAACTAGATGATCTTAAAGTCCTTTTCAGCCCTAACCATTCTGTGATTATGTAATTTATTCCAGAAGTACCCATGAAGCTAGAAAGGGGCCTTCAAATGAACTTTTGCCCTGGAGGAGATGGAGATCTGTTTAGTGGAAGACATACAGACCCCTGTGTGGTACTCTGGGTACGTGCAGACTGGGCTGGCAACACAGCATCCAATAGACATTGTCCAAAGTATCAGAGCTGGCTGGTTATGTGTTCTGCTTTAAATCTTTCCTCACCTCTTTCATCAAAACCATGGGAGGATAGGGGTAACATAGAAAGGTGATGGATCTTGTCAGCTGGCACAGTCAGCACAGAGATGGAGCAATTTCCTTTGAGATTTTATTCACAGGAACTGAGACCAGCACACCTGAAACACCCAGGCCCTGAGCAGCTGTCCTAATTTGAAGCCATGTCCATCTGCCTGGGGTTGCATGAGTAACATCTCCAACCCACAACAACAGCCTGTGCACAGCTGTTCATGCGATGTTCAGGGCTACCTTAAAACAATCCAGCCAGCATTAGAGCTATCAACACACTGTGAAAAACAGAAGTGATTTTGTCACAGGGGACACAACAGGCTGAGGGTATGTTAGTGCCCCAGAGTAAAGGGCAAGCCAAGCTCATTTTAAACTAGCTAACTCACATTACCTTAAACACCTTAGTTGCAATAGCATGTTTAGGCTTGGCTGATTTATCCCACTTGGACATAAGTGCTAAGACTGCAATGACTTGTTATTCTGGCAGGTTGCTCTGCTTATCCCAGCTACAGCATGTCCAACACTTAAATGAATATGAACCAGAGGAAGAAATAAGTTAGGCTAAGGGAAAAATATCATGAACCTTTGGCAACTTGAGAAGACATCAGTCACAGGATGAGTGAAAATATTGCAGAGGTACTTTACTCATGCTAGGTATGGATTTGTTTAAATGTCTTCAAACTGAGCCTAATGATTTCTGCTTCCAAGGCGTTCTGTAGCATGTGGGTTGATCAATGTATTAGTGGGCAATGCTAGCCGTGAGCTGAAGGAGTCGTGGAGCTTGTTGCATTCACGCTGTTTGTCCTGAGTGCAAGGAATGTGAGCTGGCGCAGCTATCGCAGGGGCGCTGTACAACATCACCATCAAGTGGTCTCTGCACCGCAGTACAGTAGTGCTCCAAACCCTGCTTACCTTTCAAAATAGGAATAGTGCTGCTGAGTTTTCCAAAGATACAAAAAGCAAATGTCTCTTCAACTCCAGATGAAACTTCATTGTAGGATAGTCTTTGTCTTTAACGTCTCTTCTTTTACAGCATACTCCGTAAACATTGCTCTTTCATCAAAAATGCCGGTGAGCTTATTTCTCAGGATATTTGGAAAGTAAACTAAGTGTAATTCAACTAGCTTCACAGAAAACTTTCTATTGATTTGCACATATTCTAATCAGACAGGTGCTTTCTTAAATTATTATTTTCTCTCATTTCCCATTATTTATATCAAATTTCCATACTGAAAATTAAAGTTAAGAACATGTAAATGAATGAAATGTAGATAATGCAGTCTCAAGACATGCATTTTCACTATTGACCCTTCCCTGATTTTCCTGCAGAGAAATATGGCTAGAAAATTTATCAAAGTTTTTTCTATAGAAGCCTATCCACTGGTGGCCCATACAGAATTATCCTCCTACTTTTTGTGTTTGAACAGGCTTTGGATGCACTGTTACTGCTGCTTAGTGTTGTGATTTTTTGGTAGCTCCATTTTCCTTTTTGCCTCCTCTCCTGTGATACTGCTTTTTTTCTCTTTGAAATGTATAGCACTGACCAAGTAGTTCAGAATATTTCAGATCAGTGCTAAATAAATTCCTAACAGCATGATAGAAATACATATTAATATGACTCCCCTTTCCAAAACTTCCTTGCTTCTGTCTTTCCATAGAGTAGAATACTATGAAAGGATCTATGCCATATTTTTTTTAGGCCAATTAAGAATCCATATATGTCAGTAGGATTCTAGAACTTGACATGCTCCTGCATAGCCTAGATGTTTTCTTGGAAATAGCTGGAATCTGTTACTTAACAGCTTTCAGCAGATGGGAAAGTTGCCACCACTTTCAGTGTAGATTGCCCACTCCTCCTGGTGTTTCACTAATTTGGCCTTAATGTCCTGGTTTGAACCTGTAACACATGCTGAAAACAGATGTAGAGATTATTTAAATGTACATCTCTAAGCTTCGTGAATTGCATTCTCCACCATTCCCTCTGAGATTCCTTACTGGGTTCACTAAAGCTGCTCTATCACTTCCCTCCTCAGCTGGACAGGGGAGAAAAAATAAAATGAAAGCCTTATGGATCAAGGTTAGAGCAGGGAGAGATCATTCACCCATTACTATCATGGGTTAAACAGATTTGACTTGAGGAAAACCAATTTAATTATTACTAATCAAATCAGAGTAGGATAATAAGAAATAAAACCAAATCTTCTAACACCTTCCCCCCCATTCTTCTCTTCTTCCTGGGCTTAACTTTTCCCCTAATTTCTCTACCTCCTCCACTCCCATGATGCCAGGGAAGGGGGAATGGGGACTGCACATCTCTGATACTTCTTGATTCTCAGGAGTGAACTCCTCATGCTTTTCCTCTGCTCAAGTGTGGAGTTCCTCCCACAGGGTTCAGTTGTCCATTGAACTCCAATGTGAGTCCTTCCCACAAGCTACAGTTCTTCCCAAACTGCTCCAGCTTGGGATGCAGTTCCTCAGGTACAGATAGCTCCAGTGTGAGTCCCCTGCGGGGTCACAAGTCCTGCCATTAAATCTGCTCCAGCGTGGGCTCATCTCTTTTCATGGGTCCATAGCTACTGCCAGGAGCTTGCTCCAGCATGGGCTTCCCACAGAGTTACAGCCTTCTTCAGGTATCCCCCTGCCCTGTCATGGCATCCTCCAAGGGCTGCAGGTGTGTATCTGCTTCCCCATAGACCTCCATGGGCTGCAGGAGCACAGCCTGCTTCACCATGGTCTGCACTGCAGGCTATAGGGGAATCTACTCTGGCACCTGGAGCACCTCCTCCCCTCCTTCTTCTCTGGTATCTGCAGGGCTGGTGCTCTCACATATTCTCACATCTCTCTCCAGGTGCAGTTGCTGTTGCATAGCAGCGTTTTCCACTTCTTAAATAGGTTATACCAGAGGTGCTGCCACTGTGGCTGATTGGCGTGGTCTTGGACAGTGGTGAGTCCATCTTGGAGCCACTTGGTATTGGCTCTGTTAGACAGAAGGGAAGCTTCCAGCATCTTTTCACAGGGGTCACCACTGTAGCACCCCATACTACCAAAACCTGCCATGCAAACTCAATGCACTTATATACAGACAGCTTCTATTCAGTGCAAATTTAAATTATTGAATAGTAGATCAAATGGTCTAAAATTACCTGGGCACTCAGTATGTCCTCACCTAGACATCACAGAATTATACAAGGGAAAGGATTAGAAGGGATTCTTTTAGCCAGATGCTGAACTGAGGAGGGTCAAATATATACTAATTATTTAGATAGTTTATCTGAGCCACTTCAGTGGTGAATTCACAGCATTCTTAAGCTCCAGTGCTTTGTCATTCCAATTAAACTGTTGCACCAACTTCAGCAGAAGAAAAATGAATTTCTTACTGTTCCTGTCATCTTCTCTACTTAAAGCTATTTTGCACAGTGGAAGATTATTCTCATATGTACTCTGTTAGATTTTTCTTCCTTAGAGTTAACTATACCAATTCCTTCAAGTTCAGTTTCTAAATGTCTTTATATTTTCTTCTTTAGACTCTCATGGATTTGTTTTTCTTCAAGCAGATACCTGTAACAAAGCATTATCAGTGTTTTTTAACACATCGCTGCTGGAGTTTCAACATGGATTCTGTGTGAGTCTGTGAAAGCTGTTCATATAATATTTTTTATGTAATTATTTCAATATTTGATTTTTTTCTTTGGTTTAGGTGAATTGAGAAATATTTTTTTCTTAGTTGTGCAAGAGTGGTGATATACATAAGCATATAGCAGAAGCACATGACCTGCTTTGTGTTAGGCACTATATAAAGACAGACCAGAAAGATTATTTCTGTCCCCAAAACTTACAATCTAAATGTAAAAAAGGTAGATACAGATCCCAAATGTAACAGTAACTGTCAGTGGCAGCCAAAAGCTGCAGTACACAAAAGACAGAAAAGAAGGGAATGAGGGTTATAATCTCTGCAAATATGAACTCATTATGAGAAGTTCTGAATGCTTAATAATTCATTCAGAATTACAGAAACCTTAGAAAAGGTAACTAGATATTTATAATAGTTCAGCATGCAGCAAGAACAGTGAAGCTATAGTTCTTGGAAACATTTATTTGATCTAGGCATCTAAATAGAGCGTGAGCTCTCCTCATGTAGTCATTAATATACCTTTTTTTAGAGTAATTTTCTTAGTTCATAAAATCGTTTAGGTTGGAAAAAACCTTTAAGATCATTGTGTCCAACTATTAACCCTGCACTGCCAAGTTCACCTCTAAACCATGGCACTAAGCACCACATCTTCATGTCTTTTAAATACCTCCAGGAATGGTGACACCACCACTTCCCTGAGCAGCTTGTTCTAATGCTTGAAAACCCTTTCAATAAAGAAACATTTTCTAATATCCAATCCAAAGCTCTGCTGGTGCATCCTGAGGCCATTTCATAGAATCATAGAATCATACAATAGTTAGGGTTTGAAAGGACCTTAAGATTATCTAGTTCCAACCCCCCTGCCATGGGCAGGGACACCTCCCACTAAACCATGTCACCCACGGATATGTCCAACACCACCATCAAGGGAGCATTCACAACTTCCTGGGCAACCCATTCCAGTGCCTCACCACCCTTACAGTGAAGAATTTCTTCCTCAGATCCAATCTAAACTT